>OMKN01015967.1:5177-18501 GCA_900302345.1 Melanonus zugmayeri
TGTTTTCTGGGATCGTAAACTCAGTCTCTGGAACAATCTCGCGGCAGAGAATATTTGTAACCTCATGGGCCCGGCCCCTGTTCCCCAGATCCGGCGAGGCCGGCCACGGGCAGCCTAATTGGGCATTTGGAAGAAGATGGAGGGCTTCAAGGATGCATCCATCACGTGGCCCTCTCCGGCCACGGGGGCCCCGCTGAAGCAGACAGGACCAGGGGCCACGGAGGGGCCCGCTGAAGCAGACAAGACCAGGGGCCCCGCCCACCCACTTCCCCGCATTTCGCTTCCCAGCGGAATGCGTGGGGCAGAACTCTCCAACAACATACACACACTGACTGCACATACATAATACACACACACACACACACTCACAAACACATACATACACACACACACATGGACACGCAGTTTACATGATAGGCGGAGCCAATCAGAAACTCCCTGCCTACTCCCTGTCTTCATAAATCCCCTTAGAAACCAATCATTCTGAAGCTTTTCAAATGTACCCAAAATGCGGGCATCATAAAACAATAAAACAGTACAGTGGCAAGAAGCGATTGGCCAAGAGATGCAGAGCACATCCAAAAGAAAGAAGAAAAAAACCCTGTCTGTCTCCGCCTGAAAATCTCTGAAATCAGTGGGGAAATCATGTGATGCACTGACTCGCACTCATGAACAGCTTCTCCCATGTCCCATCTGGGCTCTCTCCTCCTCTTCCTCTTCCCATCATGTATATTTGAAAAAAAAAACACATGATTTGCAGTTACCCCGAAATCATTTTGCTTCAAAAAGGGTGGGTAACTCTTTTGTTACCAATTTGATTTTTTTCCGAACCATTGCAGGAAAGTAGTCGTTCATTGTCTTTGAAGATAGTAGGCTCGCTACACTCTCGCTGGGCCTTGAAGAAGAAAGCAGGATTATGAGGCCAAGTACGCAGTTAGCTGCAAATTGGAACTCTTGTTCCAATTTGACCCACCACACGTGCACAAAATAACTACCGTTCTAACCGCTCACATGCAGACGCACACACACACACACATGCAGACCCACACACACATGAACTAACTCACTACACTCACTCAATTAAGCTCTCGCTCTCACTCTCTCTCTCTGTGTCTGTCACACACACATGCACACAATCAATTAGTTTCTCATTCTCTGTCACACACACACACACACACATAGACAGCAAATCCCAGGACCCCCCTCATCTCTCACATGCTATATGATTTAATTGATTGTGTATCCAGGTGTGTGCGTCATCATCACCAACATGAAATCTCATTACGGTCACACGTGTCATTTCCTGATTCCTTTAGATTAACACTGCTGCTAAACATTTATTTTCATAAGTGCATTCATTAGTGCATTCGAAGGCCTTGCTGAACATAGCATAGCCTGTAATGGTGTGTGGACTTAGGCTACATCTATTTTAATTTCCATTATTTGCAAGAAAATAATTCAGTCAATAGCAAAGTTTCTCTCCCAGCTTGCCAAGCAAATGCTTAGACCTTGATAACTGTATTAAATCAGTTAAATCAAACCAGGAGTCATAAGTCACAGTCAGTTTTCATGTTTTTTTTTTTATCCTACACTTGTGCATCAATGTATAGGCTAATAATTGTACATGTAATATGTTGTATGAATATCGCAGAAATCATATGCAAGTTAGTGGTACAGGTGATGTGCAGGTTGTACTCCCAACACCAAAAAAAGAACGAAAAAAGAAGAGTAAAAAGAACATGCAGTTATTGCATGTTCTTTTTATGCAGTCTTTGCCCAATCTAAAAGAAGGACACTTTGGAAGAGCTGGGGTTTTAAATTACATGGCAGACGCCCTCCTCCCACGTCAGTGTTAAGAGGTTTCTTCGTGAACTATATATATATATATATATATATATACACACACATACACAGAGTATATTATGTTGTTGAGTCATGTGTTCTTATTGAGGCACTTGCAAATCTGTACGTTCTGAACAGAACATCCTGAACATCCTGATCAAAGGGCGTATTCTCGCTCGCTCCACTTCTGTCCCTGCTGGTTATAATATTCCAAATGTGAACCAAATAAATGGGTTCCGAGTGCCTTAAAAGCAACTCAACCCGTGTTGCTTTGATTGTGTGATTTGAATGAATACATTTGATTTTGTCATTGATGGGGACAGATAAGGGGCTTGTATAGTTATATCATCGATCATCATGTTGTTTGGGGCAATTCAAACATCTCAAATATTGGCAAGTATCACTGCCAAGTACCATATGTCAATGTAGTGAAATACACTTAGTTTACCAAGTTACCTCTATTGTCTTGGTCCAATGATGACCAACTGATGAACTGTTTAAATGTTCAGAGGCCAAGTTAGACACGTTTGTCAGTGTATCCATAACGTCACATGCAAAGCCCGTTTTGCTCCCCAGCCAAATTATTTCCAATTTCGGTCATGCCAACAATGGTCTACATTAGAATTGTATGTCTCATTGATTCAATGAGATCATTAATTCAATAACAGAATTTCTGGGTGCAATGAATCAATTTTAGACATCATATACAGTATGCATAAATTAGACATTGTGAATTGATGGATTCAGCCTGTGGCCAGGTTGTAAAAGCCAAGTTCAATGCCATGTAATATAGCTGCATCCTATGGAATCATGCAACCAAATAATTTGCTTGTAAAATAAAAACATCCAAGGTGTTTAAAAAGATAAGAAAACTAAAGAGCCTATAGGAGGTAGAATCTTATTCGGGAAGATTGCATCTCACACTTCATTAAAATAACACTTTAGGGGAATCTAGCAATCAGAGCACAGCTATTTATATTTTTGCATTATTAATCATAATGAAGATACACAATTGTATAGTAGTTAACCCATGTTGTGAAGCTGAAAGTGTCGTCTAGTAAATGGTATCAAAGTCAAGACAAAAACAAAATGTAGCTTCTTAAAATGCAATGTGTTTATCAAATGAGATTAAATTAACCAAGTTTTGTTTTACAGATTTACGTTGATCAATGTGGCTGCAAAATCATAACGCGAAATTGTATGTGGGAATAGCGCCATCTAAAGGAGAAACCTCGCCACTACAAAAAAAATGCAGGCAAGTAGACAATTCAGTTCAATGAAACCACAACGAGCTGTAATAAAAAGGTGTTTATTTAAATGGTATGCAATATAGTGAAAATTGTGAGTCAAGATCAAATTCATTGTGTATTTAAAAGTGCATTAGGTTCACAAAAGTGCATGTGCTCTTGTGTAAATCAGCATCTTGGGTCTTTTCTGTGAGTTCCTGTGAAAAATAAAAAGTATACAATAATTACACATTTTTGCATGATACAAAGACGCAATTAAAATCACAAGTCTGTCATCACCCCAAAAAGTGTTAAACCTTGTGATCGTGGTTGTGATTTCTTCTGTACATTCAAGTGCTGTGATATGAGGCCATTCTTGGGGCCATCCATGTTGTGATTAAACACCATTGATGTGAATGATTTCTCTGTAGGGAAGTAAATACAATTTCAAAAATGCGAATTCAGAAAATGTACAGCATAACGCATCACTAAACATTGTCAGGTTAAGTTAAAAATAATCTTCACTCACCATTTTTCCATTTATATCCATTGTACATTTTTTCCATGCTACCCCATTTGTCCTGGAAACGCACAGGCACAGCGATGTTTTCCTCGTTCATTTCCTGTATGACGTTTCCACAGGGATGCCTGCGAAGCCCCTCCCACGCAGGAACTTGGTGGTCATCGCAAGCACAGTTCTTCTCCCTAAGCTTTGGGTACAGCGCCACAGGACACTTCTCAAGATGATTCCTGGACACCTGGTGGCTCTTTGAGTTTGTGGGCCCTCTCCTGGGGTCATCGGGCCCCCACCATTTTGGCACTGGTTGACAGGAACTGTTCTCGGAGGTCTCGCCCCCAGCGTCGCTGTGGCAACTGGGTCCACAGATTTCGGAGCCGGTGCCACGGCGTATCAGCCTCTTATTCGTGTGCACCTTGCAGGTGTCGCACGTTGGTAGGATGCAGCCCTGGGGATTAAGGGATTTTCTTTTGAAAATCTGCGGTGATTCTGGTCCTGGCCTGACCGACAGGAAGCTACTGCGATTTGCCAGGCATCTGGTGCAGAGGGGCTCCCCTCTGGGCCGCCGATCAGGGAATGCATTCTGGTTCAGATTTCGCCGGAGACAGCATTCATTGTCAGAGAGGCTACGCCTGTCGACCTTGATTTTGTTTTTGTAATTTCTTTCCGCTTTGGGCCTTTGAACCGTGTGGAGCTCCTTGGACTCTAGGTTGAGCTTCCGTCTCCTGATGGGTGCTTCTGAGGCGCGAGTGCTCTGGGATTTGCTGTGTTTCTGGGGAGTTTGTGGCAGCACATTTCTGAGGTCAGTGGGCCAAGCAGTGGAAGGGAGGTAGGCAGGGAGGGACTCAAATGAAGTCTCTTGGTGACTCTGCTCATTTAGCTCCAACTCGTGCTGGATTGCGTCAGCTGTACTAGGGATTCCAACCACCAACTCTGAACTGGGTGAATGACTCATCCCTGTGGCATGAACCATGTGGGCCATTGAAGCCATCTTTGTAACACAAACATCCGCTGTGGCAAGGCCATCTGATGAAGAGGCCAAGGCAACCACAGGAACATCCCCAGTGGAGCCCAGCTCTATCAGGGGCTCCTCTTCTGATGGAGGCATCTCAATCATGGGCACCACCTGTTCCATTGGAACCTCCTCACCAACAATCAAGTCCTCTTCGCAGGGAGCTTTGGCTTCTGCAACCAGCGTTTCCATGTGGGAATCTATTAAAGTGTTTTGCATCATCCAATCAGGGGAAGGAACGCACGTCTTTTCCATAGACCATACGGTCGTCTCCATGCTCTGGAGCTCGTCCAGGTAGTCCAGGTCAAAGGGCATGTGGAGGACTTTAAAGTGGTCAGCGTTGGAACTATGGCTTACATTAGCATCGCTGTGCTTTTGTCCTTGCTCTACTGTCTTCTGAGCTTCACCACCACAGACTTCAACTCCGGAGCCTGAATCTGCAGATGCACAAATGCGTTTAATCTGGGCTTTGGTCTCGTGCAAAGATGGCGTCTCCCCAGTACTGCCACAGGAGGCCGTTCCAACTAACAAAATATCAGGACAGGCTTGGCGGTGGTTGTCCGACTGCTCTTGGGGAGCGCTCACGCCCACCTGCAGCACAGGGCTCTGGGTGATCACAGAGCTGCAGCGGGCCAGATCATGGGCAGCATAGCGGCGAGCCAACGCCAACTCCTGGGTCTCACGGGAGCGTAGAACCTCCAGGCCCACTGCGGTGCTGCAGCACTCGATCCGAACCTCCTCCGTCTGGATTACGAAGCTGCTCTTCTGAGGGGCCTTCTCAGTGGAAGAGGGTGATGTCTTCTTGAGATCCACCCACCTATCGCTGGTCTTTACAGGCAAAGCATGAGGGCGAGCAGGCCCACTGCAGTTTCTCTCTGGGCAATTGTGTCTGCCATCAGGGAAGCCATTGTGGGCCTCACCCCTACCATCACCACCACCGGCGGTGGCAGCAGCTGAAGCACTGGACTTCTGAGACACCGATACCGGCTCAGTCTGTACTTCAGAGCTGATCATATCTCTACCGGGGGAATTGTGCTGGTAGTGGAGCCTGCGGGAGTGATAGGCCAAGGTCTGGTAGTAGTGGGGGTTCAGAACGCGCCTGTAGTCCATCAGATGGAGGTGGGTCTGAGGCATGACGTAACCTGGTGGATCCATGTACGCATTCATCGGATATGGGTTCATAGCCGGCATGCCGTAACCTTTACAATAGAAGTAGGAAATGTGAAATGTTCAATTACATTTGAGAATGAATAGAGTAGTACAAGATGTGATCCATCCATAGTATTTAGATAACGCTTGTGAAAAGCAACTGATCATTAATATCAAGTATCATCATGGCATAAACAAAAGGTTTATGCCATGATTTAGGTAAATAGATAAACGATGGAAAATTAAAAGGACAATGACACAAAGAAACACCGTACTTACTTAACCCTGGGTATCCATAGTAAGGATTATAGGACATGGGCATGTGCCACTGCATATTCTGCATAGGGACGTATGGCTGGGAGGGCTGGACGTAGAAGAAAGGTTTCTGGTGTTGAGGTAGTTGGTGTTGCTCACTGGGGCCTGGAGCCCCATAGAGCCCTTGGGCGGGCTGGTGGGGCCCCTGGGCCTGTTGTGCACCATGTGACATGTTCATACCTTGAGGCCTGTGGACAAACGCATGCTGTGACGTGGAAGCACATGGCTCCATCTCTAGAAAACCTAAGAAGCAAAGAACAACTGTTATTAGTCATCAAATAACTCCACAAGTAAATTACTTTAATGGTTATCACCATTAAAATAAAAAATGTAAATGATTGCATCAACACACTAAATAAAAAAACATATGAGAGCAGCACATACATGCAAAAGATTACTATACGGACAAACAGTTCCAACTTCCCAGATACACTTTAAATAGGCAATTAGATGATTGGACTCTTGTCACATGCTTGGTTAACGCTACACTCTGATTGGATCGATTTTGGCTCCAGGTGGTGATTGCCCAATCAGTCTTTATTGGCAGACCTCAGAGCCAATCGTCAGATTGCTTTGCCGAGTCTTCCACCCAGTGTCTTCTCCAGCTCACTTGAATGAGATGAGATATGGGGGGGGGGAATCAAGAGATAGAGAAAATTGGGATCAGCAATTAAAACGGACTTGCTCTGACAGGAGAATAATAGGCTAAACGGTGCTGGAAACTCATTGGCTCAAAGTGAGCACACCTGCTGGCAGAACTAAAACTCATTATCCTTTGAATCTAAAGACTCACAAAAGTGCTTCCCAAAAAAAAAGTAATTCCCACAATTAGTCAGTTCTATTATGCATCCCTGCCAAATTTGACACTGTAATCTACACTCAAGATGGACGACGACACATTGAACACATCTTATGGTGTCATCTTCCTCCCAGAAACAAATTAGTTTAGAGGATATACTTGGGAACTTACAAGGATATTAAGGATAGTATTTTAAATATGATTCACCCTAACTTCCAAGGGCTCTGAGAACATTGTGTTTACTTGGTCATCTATCACCCATGCACACCAACATTGGTTTTATTACATTTTATTTAAACTTTTTATGATACATGAAGCCGGAAGAATATAACTTACATCCTAATTTCGTATTTAAACGATTAATATAAAGTAGGATCTTTACACCAAACACCCATAGAATATTAAATACAATACAAATTGCTAATCAGCATTTACCAATGGCAGAGAAGGAAACATCCTTGATATGAAGTCGGTTTAAAACGTACATCTTTCCATAGGATTAATCAGCATCAAATGACAATCATTTAAGGTATTGTGTATTATCATAGTGCATTCTGAAACGGCTTGTCTGCAACCAATGTATGCAACCATCTAATCTGATCCATGCAATACATAAATTGCATTAATACAGAAATATCAATGTACAGCATTAATTCCCAATGGGGTGCCACCCACTGTATAAACCAACAAATTAGCCAATCCAACTTGCTCTTATGGTCTAATGTTACACTGATGCTTTGCAAGGCCATTACCAGTACTAATGGCAATTATTGGTTAACATTATAAGACATGAAAATCCATCACAAGTAGCTTGAAGACATTACAATTGGTTTGGACATAATGAAAATGAATTTATTAGACTGGCCACTAACAAAACATAAGCAATCAGACCAATCCCCAGCGTGTGTAGATAAATAACCTATAGTGCATTACATTGGGTTGTGTCAGTGGACCTTCTGTAATCAAAACTATACATATTTTATTTGTGTCCGACAAAACCAAGAGACTTTATTGTGTGCAGTGCATTTCACCAGGTGCTCAAATCCTTATGAACAAACACCCATCTTGGAGGGTTTATGTCTTGCTTCTCCAGGAACATTACCGCCATGGATTTCTGTTTGTAGAACCTGCAGAATTAACGTCACAATTAGTGTTGAAAGGTTTTGTTTTAGATACAAATGCATTGGGTTGTTGCATGTTAGCAGGTGAACTTCAGCGGAAGTCATCTCATTTTAGAAACCAACTCGTTTCAATTTACCGTTCCAAAATATCCATCTCCGAAAATCAACATCTCGGTTCTCCTTTGCCAGAACCTGAAAGACAATATGGTGTGATGAAAATAATAATTTCATCACACCAAGAAGAGATGCACCAAAAACCTGTAATGTCACTTGTTTCATCTAATCTGCTATAACCTCTTTCCCAACGATATCTTGATGGCTGCTCTTCATTTTTGCTCTCCTCATCTCTGGTCCTGTGGCATGGCATCGTCTTGCACTGGACTTTTCTATACATTTCTGTTTAAACAAACAAAAACAGAATCAACATCGCAATCTTGACAAATTAAATACAATAGATCGAGAACAGATTCAAAAGTATGGGTCAAGGGGTAGCGCAAGCGTAGATGTGACCTTGTTTAAGTAGTTGGCCTTGTTGTCTCCTTCTGGGCTGTGGTTCTTCTTCCCATCTGCCTGTGCTCACGTCTTCTCTACACAATTTATCTTTACGTAGAAAGAAAAAACATATTTGCTAAAAATGACTTGGATTTTCTTGTGTCATGTGTTGGTAAGGCACCGCATGGTCAAGGACAAAAACGAGAAGCATTTAAAGAAACTTGCCCTGACATGTTATGCACTGCAGATCACCGCTGGTAATTTCCCCGGTGGTCTCTCCGTCCGCGGTGTCCTCCACACAAAGGTCAAGACCCTCCTCGCAATCCACCACGCTCGACCCCTCCTTGCACTGGCTTTGTTTATGGGGATGTTTTGAGACATGTCGCAGGGAGAGAGAATCCACCTTTCTAGGCATGCCGTGTTTTCTCGGGGTCACTCTGGCAGGCTGACTTCTCGCGTAGCGGCCCTCATCATCCGAGTCCCCCGTCTCGTCCCGGTATGACCTGGCGGCACCGCCGCCTTTGCTCCGATTCGCCGCCACCGCCTTTGCCAGACCCTTCCCACAGCAGGCACACGAGTACCTCTTGGAGCCTGCGGGCCATGGCCCCTCGACGGCAAAATGGCTGGAAGACCGGCTGACGGTGTCCACCAGCTTCCTGCTGGTGTAGACCTGCCTGGGGAAGAGGTCCATGTCATCCAGGTCGGTGGAGAACATCTCGTCCCTGGAGGAGAGCTCGTCCAGTGACGGGCTGAGGACACTCATGCGCTCGTGGGTCTTCTGTTGGGGCAGGTAGCCATAGTAGAGCGGAGACACTGGGGAGGAGAGGCAGCTGGAGGTAAGGTGGGTGGACTCAGCCCCATGGAGCGAAGGGCTGTTCTTCAGAAGAGCTCCGGCAGACAGGGAGCTCAAACCAAAGGGCAGCCTGAGGATCCGGTAGCTCAAATCCGCTTCAACCTCATTTGGGAGTTTCGTCGGATACCCCGTTTGCTGGGCAGAGGAACGGCAGGGCGAAGGTGCATGGGCTTGCGGTACGACGGCTTCCATCTCTGGCTCCATCAGAAGTTCTTCAGTGTCACATCCGAGGTCAACATTGGTTACGACAGCGGGTGTCACACCATCTGATCGGCGGTCTACGACTGCCACAGGATATTCTGCCGACTGTAGTGTGGTCAGAGTATGGTCTGGCACCGGGCCAGGGAGACAGAGAGTGAACAGGTCGCGTTTCTCCACTGGCTCACGTGTGTCAGGGATCTCGTTGCGGATTGAGGAGCTGTCGAGTGGCAGCTCCTCAAAGCCCACCGACCATGCCTCCGGCGTCCCCAGGTCCTCCAAGGTCCTCCGGCTCGACTCACCGTCGTACACTGCCGTCGTGGAGTCGCTGAACATCACGCCTGGAGATGGCTGGGCGCCTGAGCAGGAGGAAGAGGAGGAGGCGGCACGAGTTGCCCCTTCCTCCTCACATTTCTTTTCGTCCCCCGGCGAAGAAGAGAGAGTGGAGAACATCCCTGAACATGCCTGGGAACCGACGCCTGAGTCCAGTTCCCTCTCGGCGGCGCCCAGCTCGTTCGCTCGGATTTTGCCCAAGCATTCGATGAGTTTGTTGATGGCGTCGCTGGGGTCCGTCTGGACCTCGGAACAGACCACCTCTCTGCGGAAGGGGCCTGGAGGAGGGGGGTGCTGTGGCTGCCGGGGCATGTCAATCCAGGGAGGAGGTTGAAAACGGGGTTCGAACATTCGTCGGTAATCAACCGGATGCATCGGCGGGTGCGGGAGTACGTATCCAGGATAATGCATGTATGGGTATGGCTGTGGCTGTACGTATGGACGCCCAAAGTTATAGCCTAAGCAATACAAAGAGAGTAATCTGAGTTTTAGTCATTCAGCCTCTACCAAACAGACAAAAATGATCTGCCAATTTCTTTACAGGTTCAATAAGTGATCATACAAATTATCATCATATAGAACACATATAGATTGTATGACAGTACATTATTTAAAATTGATTGATACCTCCAGGCAGTCCATAGTGGTTGTATGGGTTGTTTAAGTGCCAGTGCTGATACATGGGTACATAAGGTGAGGGAGAGGGTGGCTGAACGTAGAAAAACGGCCTGGGGTGCTGCTGATTCCGCTGCTGTTGACCGTTGCCAAAGGAATGCGGTGGTTGTCCTCCATCTACGGGAATCAACAACTTTAAGTTTAAGTTATGTTGAACATGAAACTCCAGTTGTGCATGTCCAGCGGTACAGAGGCGTAATGCATAAAGTTATCCAGGTTTTACGTGTCTTGTTGTGTTTAGGTGATTTTTCCTTTCACATTGACAACTAGAGACTACATTTGTAAATGTGGATTATTACCGTCCATCTTCTCAGACGTGTAACTCTGGAACGAAACGGGAGATTAACGTCACTCAAAACAACGTTCTGTGTTACTTTCTTTCGATATTGCAAAGTATTAGTAAAAGCAAATACCACACTCACTAACTCCAAATGGCGCTGCTAACAAATGATTCAGATTTGCAGCACCTGGTCCGCGGTTTTTCTTGCTGACTTATTTTCCAATTGGTCTGATTGGCACCCTGCAGTGCACCAGGGTGCGACTTTATGTCGAGCCACTTATATGCACCATGCACCTTTTATATGCTATTCATTTCTTGTACATGTAAGCCTACACATTTTCTATAGCCTATTTGTATTGCTTTACCTATTTTATAAAAATAAAAAAATACTACTTACATTTACTCTATTTATATTGTATGTTATATTGAGGAGCCGAGCAATTGTAACAGAAACAATTTCCTCCGGGATCAATAAAGTAATCTGAGTCTTACAAAGCGAGCGGCTTGTTCAGTGTATAGGCAATGTTCTCCAGCAGAGGTGAGCATTTCCCTATCTGGGGCTCCATGCGCTGGTCTGGGGAGGAGAGCGCAGCGATGTCGTTTCGGGGCGCATGCGCAGTACCCTCATTTGGCCTCTTGTATTCGCAGGCACTTGAGATGCGCTGAGAGGTTGGTGCTCCGATGCAGGCGATGTTAACCAAACGCTCAATGTAATATAATACAAAGTTCACTTTTTTGGACCCGAGTGGATACGTTCTGTGGACAAAAATAAAGACCCGGCGCGGCGGGATCTACGCCTGGAGTACACCGATTCAACCATTATTGTAAGGATACCGAATTGAAACGGGTGAACGCTTAATTAATGAAGTTGCTCGGCTAGCTTGACGTTATCTTAGCAGCTAGCAGCTAGCGAGTTCACGTCAGACGCCGTTAAACAGCCTACTTTTATGTTCACGCTCGCACTAGCTAGCCAACTCTTAACCCATTTGACGGGTGCGTCGCAATGTTTCGTCTCAACCGGCCGCTGACCGTCGGATTAACGTTTAAACTGCGTAGTGGCCGGAGGTTTGTCTTGTTTTTGTATTAGCAACCACGCTAGCATTCGCCATCCGGTTAGCCGCTAGCCTCTAGCTGCCCCGGGACCGGGGAGAACATCTCTGAGCTATCGTTAGCCGTAACCGACGTTATTCCGAGAACCTACGACACGCGACGTAAGATCGATAGCCGATCAACGTGTTCGTTTAGCGATCCTCGGTGTCGCGGGGATGAGCTTCAACGCACATGTGAGAAGCACGGCGGGTGAGCGGCGTCTAACGGGGCCCTGCGCCGCCGCGTCGGGGCGACGGTTTGTTTTGGGAAGCGGTGGAGAACGGGTCGGTTAACCCGCACGTTAGCATCAGCTAGTTCGCCCCCAAAGTCTGAGAACGCGTTCATCTTACGTCGACCTGTCTTGTTGTAAAGAATGAAGAAACACGTGACGTCGTTGCTCGGGGAAAATAACTGCGATCGCGTCGAGTAGTGTCACGGATCGTGTCTCCGGCTGGTTTGTGAGTCGGCATTTCGGCCCAGGTACGATATGTCATCTAATGTGTGATGTGTGAATTGTTTTTAAACGATCCCAATAGCCGATCGATTACAGTTGACCAACACCGACGTTACACTACGGCCGATGTTATTATCGTTAGGAACCGGCGAGCTCGGATGCTAAGTGCGCCGACATGGGGCAGTACGGTAGCGAAATGACACGGCTGTTTACAGCAGATGACACTTTACAATCGGCGATCCACGCCAGTGTTATTTGATTTTGTCGCGTCCCGTTCATATCAGTTGATGGTTTGATTTTGTATTCGGTGGAGGTATTGTTTGTGTGTTATTTTAGCTCCATCATCCAATGGTTTATGTGAAGTGGATCGTCTGTAATCGCAGCCCGGTGTCACAATATCTAGACAGACCGTAGACAGTTGTGTATCTGCAAACATTGACACAGACAGACAAGGCACCACATCATCGTGACCTTTTGTGTTTCTGCTAATGGCGATCTGCTCTACCATCACAACATACACAATTCTGTCTAAATGGGTATACACTCGAAGTCTGTTTGCTTGTCAGCCACGAGCACTTTGAGAAATATACACATTTTGAATTCTTGTCAGATTTGCGCCATGACAGCTGACAGATCCTAGCCGTTCCGGTTGTTTGTGTCTGCACTCCCCATCCCCTCTCACTAGGCAAATTGTCTGGCTGTCAGTGCAGTCTTGGGCAGTGAGTGACGGAGCCAGTGAATGCTTGATGGAGCGAGGAGCAGTAAGGGGTGCGGTGGGGGCCGGCCAGGTGACCTGCTATTGGAGACTGAATTGTTGACGGTGCACTTTCTCATGCGGAAAAGATTCCGGATGTGTGTGTGTGTGTGTGTGTGTTTTCCTCTGACTGCCAGAGACCAGCACAATAGAGTAGAGTTTATTTATTTCCAGCCTAGTAATGCTGGATCTTGGCTTAAACACTACAGTTGTGT
>OMKN01015995.1:0-15995 GCA_900302345.1 Melanonus zugmayeri
GATACACAACCGCACATACCGAACACACCGGGACGCCACACCATGACGTGGCACATATATGGATGAAGCTCTGCTGGAAGGGTGAGGGCCACTCTGTGAAACGACGGCTTCCTGTTTGCAGGCCTTACTTTAGCGAAAATACTTTAAACGGGCCAAACGAGAGCAGTGCTTATCCGGCAAAATTGCTGCTAGATGGAGCAGAAAGTGCACAAATGTTCTATGACACCCCAGTAATGAGGTTTTATATTGACCCCGGCGAAGCAAAGTGGAGGAGCCCTTCCGCTCCTCCTCGTCTCCCCGTGACTCTGTGGGCTCCCCTCTCACTCTGTTTGGGGCCCCATTCCCTCACTAGCGAGGCCTCGTCTCAGTCAGCGAACAGAGCACAACACACATCACTCAGCTCCCTTCATATAGTATTCATAAGGCTCCCATATACCGCCGCTGTAATGGACACAAGGGATGCGGTTGTGTCAGCTGCTAACGAACAATGTAAACCTTGGATTTCCTTGAACTCTCAGGGAAAGTTTTTAGTGGAGTAGGCCTGGATGTTCTCGTGCTTAGGATGTTTTGCATATGCAAAACTAAAAAGCTAAAAAATGTGAACTTAGTTCTATAAAACAACCCAAACGCTTACACATTAATTTGTGTTAATCGTATTTTGTTTTTTGTGCGTACTTGTCGATGGCTCATAAGTACTTTCGAACTGAGTAAAGACAGAATAAGCCGGACCATAATTGTTGGCTTTCATACAAAACTGTACAAACAGAAGTGCAGATGCTTTGATAACAGTGTGTGCTTTCCGTTTGATCAGCATCTCCCAGAAGACATCTCTTCTCCTAGAATCCTAAGTGCCTGAGGCGGTGGCCCGCGATGCACACGGCTCTGTATCCCGGAGCCGGAGCGAGGAAAGGTCAGCGGCGCTGGATGTTTGTGAGAGCCAGGAGAGCCACTGATCTCGCTGTGATCTCTGAACAGTTATTGTATTCGTAGCATATGTGTTCCGTGTAGCGCCGTGGCCCAACGCTGACATTTACAACCGAATAACAGAAAGGAATGAAGAAAAAACGTAGGAATTGGGGGCGGGGGATGGAGCAAGATGAGGAAAGCAATGAATAAAACACGCCGGGAAATAAACAAAGGCAAATAAAGAGAGAGAGAAAAACACCAACATCTGGGAGAGAGAAAAAAATGAAAGGAAAGCGGCTACACAGCCGATAAGGCCGTCCATCATAGATTCATGTGAAGCGTCCCTCACACTGTTGATCCTGACACCGATAGAGCCGGGATGTGAATGTCATGTCAGCAAAGGCTGGGCTCAAAGCAGGCGTTGCACTCTCATTAGCCATATTTTTCTATGTCCGTCAGGGTAGCGTGCGCCAAGCTATTTTAAGTAAATGCATCACCACAGAGTTTTTGCAAAGTCTGCAATCCTCTGTTGAATTAAAAATGTATGCTTGGATGGGAATAATATTAAAATTAAGACCAGTGATAATTATCACCTTAAAGGGAAACACATCATTTCAACGGGAGAATCCGTTCGCCTAACTACCCTCGGGAGGATTTCTTTTTGTGAATACGCGTCTTCTGCGGTGCAATAGTTTAAAAAAGGTCATTTGTTCCTGATTTCTATAGGCTCCATCTGAGGTGCGAGATGAAGTCTATTTCTCAGACAAACCGACGCCTCGAGGGATCCTCTCAGTGCTTTATGGCTGTTTTCTTTTTGACAGACATAAAATTGTGACCTTTAAATGATTCTTGTTATCAGGGAAACCAAACAAGAAAATCGATGGCACGCCGTTGAAGAGGGGGGATTAATGCAGGCCAAATTGCTCATTCCATTTTATTTTCATCTTGATTTGATGTGCCCGGCAACCAACGCCTCATCTGACCGCGCGCCGCTTTTAACACTTCAAACCAGAATCTTCCAGAGCCGAAAACAACAACAACAACAACAACAACGACAAGCTTCTCGCTGACCAACGAGAAGGTGGGTCAAGGGCCGGCGCTGAACCTTAATAACACCCAGTCCGAGATCTGTCTTCTTTTCATCAGGGCTCGCGCCCGTCTTTACAAGCAGCCTTGGCGGCGCGGCGTCCCGCTCACCATAGGGAATGGGGAATCGCAAAAGCTCATTGTCTATTTCACACAGTTTATGGGCCCATCAAATTGCAAAAACAAATACATTAATCATCACAACACATTGATAGATCATTAATTATTGTACCTCACTGTTGGTGTCACACGTTGTTGAATCCCTTCATGGATAATAAGAGCTGTTTGGCGGAACTTTATTAAACAAAGTGTTTATTTACAAACCCGTGTACGGATGAGCGGGCACAGAGGCAGACAGATAAAATACAATATTTTCTTTCAAGGAATAATTCGGCAAACATTAAAAGGAATATCTCGCGGCGGAAGATTTACACTTTATTTCCCTGCGTGTTTATTCCGACGCGCGCGCGAGAACGAGAGCGGGGGGGTATATAACCGCCGAAATGCCAGCGCTCCGCGGAAAACTACGATAACAAAGATAGCGAATGTGGGTAATGAAAAATGGCACTTCTTTTCTACAAGCAGATACATCAGTGTTTATTAAATCAATGCCAGACAGAGGAATCTGAAGGTAAAATAATGAACCACTTATAAATGATCTTTGCTTCGCAGGGCCTTACCTGATAAGGGTGCTGGGGGACCACCAATACGAGGCGTATTAGGGGAGATCTATTAATCCTGCTGCTTCTCACAGCTGACTATAGCATGGGAGTCCTCTGTGGCTTACAAGACACATCCTTTTTAATTTTCCAATGAAAAGGAGGGAGGAAAAAAAACCCAGCCACACAGCTCTCATTGATTGGGTGTGAAAGTTTGGGCTGTCTGTGTATTTCTGCTGGTACAGCGTAGATATTTCATTACGGTGCTCCGGGAGACACATTAGGCGCTTCCACTACCACTCGCTCGGCATCCATGGCAACTAGGGAGGCCTCTCTCTCTCTCTCTCTCTCTCTGCAGAAATGTGCTTTTAATTGAGTGACATCTAATCAGGCACTGAAATACAGCGGTGGAGTTAACAAAACAGGTCAACAAGGGACAGGGACCCGCCGGCTGCAATCGCCGTATCAGCCCCCGCACATGCACGAGACAACATGTGTGGCTCGGCGGCCCGGCCTGGTTTTAATGGACAAAATGGCCGGGGTCAGAGGCGTCCTTCACGAGACGCGCCGTCCTACAGAGACAAGAAAGCTAAACAAACCGCCGGGCTACACGGGCTCCAACGTCTCGCTGTACTCTCATGTCATGTCTCGATGTACTCGGGGAAATGCTACACCAATATATTAAATAATGGCATTTGGATGAACAGCCAATGTTTGATTTTCCTTGTTTCGTTCTGGCCTTTTAGTATTCTCGCAGCTATGTTTGTGTTCCTGCCATCTTCTCCTCTCCGCTCATGTGGCTTTAACCGAAATAGCATTTCTTCATTATCGGATGTTGAATCATTGCTCTGGGGGGGACCATCAACTTCTCTCAATCTCAAGTCATCTGCGCTGGCAGCGCTGGATCGTGCCGGCGCGCGTCGACGGAGGCCAGAACAGTGTGTAAATCGTAACCTTGTGCTTTGAGGAATCATCGCCGTTCATTATCTTTTCTGGGCATGTTAACGATAATCCTCTGTCCCTCCTCTGTCTCTCTCTCATCACCAGACGTGGCGAACATCTCCAGCTACTCCCGGCTCTTCGGACCTACACGTCTCAGTCGGACGGGTACAATGGGACGAGGTAAACGCTGCTGACCTTCTGTGGGCGTGTTTCTCGTAACATCCTAGTCAAACGCACCCACGCTCAAAGAAACAACCGGGCCCTTGTTACAATGAAAAGTTCAAGATCCTTTTGTTAAGCTGCATATGAAAAAAAATGTTGCCTCACCAAAAAGTGCTGCATATATATAAAGTGCAACTAAAGTGAAATTCGTCTGTGTTTGTATACACCAGCATGTGCAGGACTGCAGAGTGGACCCCTAATTGGAACCAACACTATGGATGGACTTTTTGGCGACTACACTACAACAACTACAGGGTTTGCATAAAATGTAATATTCATCATATTCACTGGTCTATTTCAGATTGGCCGGGATAGAAGGGCCAGTTAATTTGATTGACCGGCGTTTTAGTATTACACATCTATTGTTGTTTTTGTGCAACAACAATGCTGATGTTATTTAGGAACATATTTGTTAACACTATGACAATAATTGGATTGCTGGTTTGTTATTGCATTAACTTGCATTGATTTTTATTACGTTCACTAATGTGCCTCATGTTACGGTAATGTAGGGTTAGAGCCGTCTCTCCCTCCAGTTAAAAGCCGTAATGTTGCAAGTAAGAGACGACAACCAATTAAAACTAAATCCGTCACACAAACGGGACTCCGGATCACTCGCTATTACCCATTTCATTATGATGTACCAGCACTGATACAATTGATAGATTTGTGTGTGTATAGGTGTGTTAGGTGGGGAACAAATGCGCAGACTCACTTCGCCTCTGGAAATGTTCCCTATTGACTGAGGGCCGTAAACAATGGCTCCCCCCCTTGAAAACGTGACCTTGTCACTCCAGACACACAAAGCGGAGGTGACAGGGCACACACGGCTTTGTTAATACCCATGTCCACACATTCTGCATGAGGGAGGTGATCTTTGTGTTGAGGTCTAGTCTGGGAGAGCGACGCGCGGGAGGCCCGTTGGCGGCGAGGAAGTAGCGCTGATAGTGTTTCTGTGCACGTCCCGCTCTGTTAGTCATTACTGTGTGCAGATGAGGGGTGATGTTTACTCTGCTGAGACAAGCAAGTCTACTGCTCTGGGTGGCAACCTTGTGACTCGTCTCTCCCTCACGCTGCCAGCTCTCGCAAAGTTTAACCCTGGCCTGCCATTCCTGTAAGCTCCCCGGAATCAACTCCAGCAAGGCTCACTGATCATCGTCCACCGGAGAGAGCATGGAAGCCGGCACGGTGTCGGGAACCATGAGTAACATTGATTGGGGTTTTCGCGGCGTTGAAAGCAACCTTTGTTAGATAGGATGTGGACCGTGTGGGGTGTGGACCGTGTGGGGTGTGGACTGTGTGGGGGGTGCTGCTGGGAGGAGAGAGTGTTTAGTATTAGTATTAGTTTCCAGCCCTCCCCCATTCTGTGTTTCATATATTATACTATATTCATATACTATATTGTGTTTGTGTTTGGGCTGCCACATATAGAGCATACCCACACGCTCAAATAACTTTGAAGAGGATGAAAAATAGAAAGAAAAAGTTAAAGAGAGAGTATATCCTCAAGTTATAAGGAATTTTAACTTAATAATTGGGAATTTGAAAATATTGTTTAAATATGATGAATGGGTTATCTATGAGAGGGAGAAAACATGTGTGTAAAGATAATGGCTCAGGATGGCAGAAGTAACAGAACAAAGAAATTACAAATAATAAGAAAAACATACGTGAATAAATGCTGCAAGTGGGGAACAAAACAATAAAAGCAGCAAACAATGAGGAAAAGAAATAGAAACACAACTAAATGAGGGCTGGAATGGAAAGGGTTAGGACACATAATGGCAAAAAGGAGAAATCAATCATAATGCATTAAATAAAAAGTGAAATGATTACCAAGCTTATGCAGGAGGTCATGGATCAGAGGTCAAGTTCAATATAAACCATTATGGCGCCTGTATGGATGTCTCTGGAAAAAAAATAAAGCAAGGAGGTGAAGTGAGAACATGTGTAAGTACTTAAGTTGTAGATCTCATTCACAATGAGTGGCATTCAAATATTAATGTCTCACGGCTACGTTGAAGTGATTAGTGATGGATAGAGATAAACAGACGGAGCAACCTTTAGAGTTGACTGTCTCCAGGACACGGCTAAACCACAGCCGTGAAGCTATAGGCGCTATCTCTTTAGCATCCTTTTACAGGACCTACACTATAAATTAAGTGTTTGCTCATTTCAAAACCTCTCAAGAAAATGAGGGTACAGTAAGCTGGGCAGCGACGCCTCGCCGTCACATTACTCATGTTTTATGTTTTAATGCTTCCATTACAATTTAGCAACATTAAATACAAACTCAGCTGTGTTAGCAAGCAAGTCGTGAGACAAAGATGCGTTTTAGCCTTTATTTTGTGGTTTAAAGAAAACTATGGCGTTCCCAGAGGCTCAAACAACAACATCAACGACAACAATAACAACACAATAGCAGAAATACAAGAACACATTTTTCATTTCATTAACTTTAAATAGAAAAAAGAAATCAAGGTTAGATGAATTGCGTTTAATAATCTTGTGAGAATCAAAGATGAACAATAATACAAACTAAATGGAAATTACTAGAACAAAAGATAAATGTAATATTATTTTTCCATGTTATGTAAAGGTACTGATTAGTGATGATCAGGCTAACCCAATGCATTCCATGCACCTGGTTTATGTGGTGGTTTAATGTGGTTTAGTTGTGATAACTCATTTTTTTTATGAATGAATTGTGTGTTCCTGTATGTAAATGGAAACATGCAAAAGAGATGATTACAATGCAATGCACCACTCATGTTCACAGGCCTTTTTTTTAAATGCAGTAGTTGTGGGACTGTAATCACTATTATAACTGACGTCCAATTGTCTCCTTTCACTTGCTGTGAATTAGGTCAAATTACCTTAATGTGGTCAGAAGCCAGAAGTAATTCCTCTACTGCTTTAAGATGCACAATCGCTTTCTATCCAACAAACTACTAAATATGCTCCATTTCAACAGTTTCAAAGTTCTATAAATATAGACATTAGTGATGCAAAAGTAGTCACGATAATAAGAAGAATCCCTAATAAGACAATAGGTATCCACAGCTTCACTGTGAATACCTAATTACATATGATGTATTATATACAGATATTATAATATAACATATTTAATTAATATTATGAACATTTGCACAGTGATATATGGCTTCATTATAATTCAGCCATTTCGGTAATTATCTGTAAAACCTTTCAGAGCAACCTATGTTCAGCCGTTTGTTGTCGCACAATGACATATGCAAAGAAGCTCAGGGAAGGAGCCGGGAAGGATGGTAGCTTTCTTAGGCCGGTGCATCTGTGTGTCATTAGTTCCACCACCATAAGAGATAATGCATGCAAAACAAATGTAACCTCACATCATCATTTATGCTTCACAATGGCCCAAAAGAAAACACAACCGAAACAACAATAACTGCAGTACGGTGTCGCCTGTGACGGTGCCTCGCATAGACTGTAGTCCTGCCAGTGTTCTCCACCCGTCATTAATTGTCTGATCATTGTGGAACTGAACACAGCACGGGGTTGAGCAGGCGGGAGATCTCACAGGTATTAGCGGCTAATTGCCGTCAAGCAAACAAGCAGCACTTTCTGGAGAAAACAATCTATATTAATTCCTCAGATTCTCCCTTGAAGAATACACATTGGAACTTCTTGGGCGCGCAAGATAAATGCTTATACCATAATTACAACTAATTGTGCAAATAATTGCAAAGTTCTCGTGCCACCTTTAGCCGCAATAAAACAAAAGCAATCTATGTGGCTCTTGGCTGTGAAATTAGAATGGTCTTTTCCCTCCCTTGCTTACACTATCTATTGTTATTCTCTCTCTGTCTCTCTCTCTCTCTCTCTCTCTCTCTCTCTCTCTGTCTCGGTCTTGTGTATGTTTGCCATATAGCACAAAAGAGATGTTTTGGAGAACATAAGGCGAGGGAATGAACGTGGGCTGAGGATGGGTATTCAGAAACCCACTGAACACAGATGCTCTGCCTTGGTGTCTCACCTCTCCCATAAAAATGTGCTAAAATGTTTGAGGGCTCGGAATACATTTTAGGATTACGCCCCGTCGGAAAAAAAAGAAGAACACAAAGAAAGTAAACAAAATGTCCGCCGTACGTCTGGAGCAGGGTTGCGGCGGGGTTCGGATGCCTAATCCCTTTCATTTGAGGTCAGGGTGATATTAGTGCTTTCTCAATGCTCCGCTGGTCAAAGCACACTTCAAAGATGCTGTGTGATGCTACAGCAGAGGGAAGAGCACAGAGGGAGAGAGCAAGAGGGCAGAAGGGAGACCAGGCAATCCCCCATCTATTACAGACGAACCAATCATCAAAGACAAATTACTGTACACTTCGCTGGGATATGCTAATTCCAAATGAGATGCAAGTCATCAAAAGATAAGCAGTGAAATATTTTGCATCTACAAATTGAAAATGTCTTCTTTCAAATCAGGTTTTAATATCAACTTAAAAACATGTGTGCGTGGGGGGCGGGGATGCGGGATGTGATTTGTCACTAATAAAAACGCATCAGGTACCACCGCGCTACAAGTTAAGTCGAAGACACCGATCGGAAACGGTGGATTTAAAAACAAATAAAAACATGAATCGAATATAGTGAGGTACAAAAATATATTAAAAACCTAAACGATTTTAATATCAAAGCAAACGTTGAAGCAAATCTTTCTGTTTTCTTACTTTGTTTTGTTGTGTTACAAAGAAATAAACCGGGGATAACAGCCACTGTTGGGCCATTTACCACTGTGGACATTTTCTGATCGGTATGGATCGGTATGGATACCAAATGTTCTCCATCATTGAGGTTTCCATGGTTGATTTGAGGCGGTGCACTGCCAAAATGGAGTTAGTTTATACAGAAACACAGAGAGACAATTACCTGCTCCTCGGGGAGCCACAGACTAAAGAGCTAGTCAATAATTCTGTGCAACATACGCATCAAATTGGCTGGGTCAGCTGCAGCTGCATGGCCATTCACTCTCTCCTCTCTTTGCAAAGTGTCGCCCGAATCTGTCCAATTCCGAGCGGCAATTGCTACATCGCCTGGGTTTGAATGAGCCGACGATTTCCACCCCTGCGTCGGACACCTGATATGTAAAAGGTGTGTGTGTGTGTGTGGCGCATGTTCAGCGGCGATGAGCAGTGTGTTGACAATGTCAATATTTCTCCTCAGCATGCAGACCAGACATATGGTCTAATGAGAGGACGGGAGGACCGGCAAATGAATTGCACGACTGCGGCAGACGGCTTGAGGAAATTAATAGCTTCGACAACAAATGACCAGACTATAGTGGAATACAAACACGCAGAACACATACAAATACGCTCATACACCCGTACGCAAACACACAGACAGACAGACAAACAGAGACAGATACGCAAACACGCCGACGGACAGACAGACCGGTTGGAATAACACGACCGCAATCGAGTCGCATGTAAACGGCGCACGCCCAAAACGCGTCCGGCGATGAACACAGAAGGCGTTTCCGTTTCGTCTCGTTTGGGGGGCGAGAGACCGAATCCCCCCGTGCCTGTCACTCAAAGCGGCCTACTTTGTTTGCTTTATGTTTGTCATTTGGAGTCGAGTCAATAAATTCATATTCTTCCAACAGAATAATGTCTCACCTGTGCCCCGTTTCCGATCCCTCCAAGACAGGGCTTATCATGTGGCACCACCACAGAGATATTGTCAAGACCACTTTTAACTTCCCCTGATTAAGGAGCCGGGCTTCTTTCATTTCCCAGGCACACTCTGGTGTCCTTGCTTCCCCACCATGGCACACAAGGGTACTGTTCTGGTGGCTCTGGACTACAATTCATCATACTTCTAGGCTTTGAAACAAAATACCCATACATCACCCATAAGCTGCCCTCCCTCTTCTTTAAATCACGCTTTGTTTGTGTTGGGTGGGAAAGCTTGAAACGGTGCCAGCTCCCGGCACCGACACCCACTGTGTCCGTGGGGGGGGAGGCGCTCATACAATGTGTGTGTGGCGTGTCTCGTGTGCGGTGAAAGCGCCAGATGCTACTTACGTTTGGCGACCGTAACACGAGTTTACTAACAAACAAAAAAATTGAGAACTAGGGCTGCAACGATTAGTCAATCGACACAAAATTAATTGAATTACATTTTTTTAATAATCGATTAATCGTTTAGGTCATTTATCAAGTACAAATACCAAGCATTTGCTGCTTGACGCTTCGGCAATTCAAATATTTGGTTCATGGATCATGAAATGAATACTTTAGTTTTTCTTGGCTGCTTGTCAGATGAAGCAAGCAAATTTAAGACATCACTTTGGACTCTGGCATTTGCTATTATTTATGACATTTTCCCAACAAAATGATTAATCGAATAATCGAAAAAATAATCTTTGGATTTGTCGACTATGAAAATAATCGTTATTTGGAGCCCTATATATATATATATATATATATATATATACAGTATATATGCTTTGCATTGCTTGACTCCCCTTTAGAATGGGAGGAGTAATGCAGGGGCATTATCAAAAGTGTGCGTATAAGAATCACTAAGCTGTACCACTTAAGGGGGGATCAGGGCCTGATTAAGCAATTTCAGGCAGGTGTCGTTCTGCATTTTATTTTGCACTTAACCCTGAGGGCCAGAGAGCGACTTGGTAGTTGGAGGGGGGGCGTTTCACTACCATGCATCCTTAATTGCAGACTAAACGAAAAAGTCAACGCGATATAGCAAGCATCACATCTTATCTACGCTATATATAGCATGGCTGTGATGATCCATCACATATTTATATAGTCTCTGTATACCGTACCCAGCACAAAGGTGCACCAGGCACATCGTTTTTCATTTTAGAGCAAGTGAGTGTAATGTTTACTTTACGGACTGCATCATATGGATGCGCGCAGACCCAGTGTAACCCGATAATGTTACTTAAGCCGCAGTGTCTCCCGGTCTTATATCTCCCGCAGCTGGACATCCTGTCCGAGTAGACAGAGCATGACTGTGTTATGGGCTGCATGTGGGAGAGTTAATTGTGGTGGGATTATTTTCCATTTCTTCATTACACAAGCAATTTCTTTTGCATTATTCATCTTCCAACGGGATCCAGGGCATGTTTTAATCATATGCAGATTGACAGCACTGTGTCACTACTACTTTCAATTGAAAAGCCAGCATAAAGCTTCCCCCATCTTTGCTTAACGCTGCAAATGTTAAAACATCAACAGATTAAAAAAAAAACTGTCTATGTGCAAATATCACTGGCATTTTAATGGAAAGAGGACGTTTACATGCTTTTTGTAAATGGATAGAAAATTCCCTACACAAAGGGGGAAAGCCTGGCTCCTGTGGTGTATTAGATTGCGGCGTATGAAGCTGTGATGCTCTCCCGCAACTCAGCAGGGGAGGGACCTGTCTCTGCTCTCCGAGCCTCTCCGAGCACAGCCTCAGCGAGAGGTCGGTGATCAGAGGAGGGAAGAGAGAAGGCATCCTCTCACGCCGACCCACACATACGCCACGCCACTCCTGTCCTGTACCCAAGCTGTCACTCGTGGGCTGTGGCCGTCGCGAGGCAGGCAATTTTAGTGTTGTGGCGTGAATCGATACCCAATCACATCACGTTCAACGGGCGGCGCATCAACCCCCGAAGACGCCGTGGCGCAATTTACAGCATATTGTTTTTGGCCCTGGGAGCGGGAGAGGCACACGGAGCAATAGAGGAATCAGGGTGGATGGAGACAGGGCCTTGTCATGGCTATAACTGCCTTATCACCGGCCACACAGGTGCTGGGCAGGAAACGCCCCACGCCGAGCCAGGGAGGAGAATGAATACACTTTAGAATAAAACTATTTCGTCGTATTTGATATGGCATATCTATGCATTAAAATAGTCTTGAAATGTATATGTGTTAAATATCCTAATTAAAGGATTGTAAAGCTTTGTCATATCCCCCCGTTACTTGGAACTACGATTTTTCCAGTTTCATATATGGACCCTGGGAACTGTGCTATATAAGGTCTGTATATAAGGTCTGTCGTATAGTTCTTTGCTTCAGATAGAAACTGCAGTACTGTTGAAAAAAAGATCTGTGAATAGAAAATAACCTAAACATATATTTATCCAAATAGTAATCTCCTTGTGTGAGAAGTCACTGAATCAATCTAAATTTGTTACTGTAGGAATTTCATCACATGAATAAACCAATCTGCATGTGAATGCGTCTCGTCCTTTGTCAATATTATTATGGTTCAATAGTAAAGTGCACATGTGTGTACATGATATTTTGACAAAATATCAGTAGATCTGCAATTTGAAGGCCTACACCGCAGGAGGTGTGACAGACCTATCATTCAGAAAATAAACAATAATGTTTGCTGGGTAAATATGAGTTTGAATGTGTGAGTGTGTGTATATGCATGCTGTGTGTGTGTGTGTGTGTCTCGTCAAGCCAACAAGTGGCTTCCATACACACCTGCAATCATTACCGTCACACAGCAGGACTGCCACAGTGGAACACACTGCCATGCTGGGAGCTCAGTGTGCTCCGTGGATTAGAGTAGAGTGCCAATAGGTATTCTCACAATGAACAACAAACACCAAACAGGGTTATGCTAGACTACCGTGCCATAACTGCCTATCAAAAATCTACGATCCAAAATGCATGCGGCGGGCGGCGGAGCGTTACCACGCAACCGCCATGCAATTATCTGGGAGATAACGATATTCAGATAGGGCTGCAATAATGAGGAGGTACGAAACAACAGACGCCAGATGACCGTTCAATGGCGAGCAAAACACTTTGTGTTTATATGTGCATAATGCACTGTGTCACGTGACGGCCGCATTGTGTGCATTTGTACCCTAATAGAAAGGCGTCGACGCGGACAGGGTCGGCGGATACAGGCAGCACACATGAACGCATGTATGAGCATGTATCTCCGTGTTCGACACGGCGGTGTAGGGAAGGTCCGTGACCGTGTGTAAGGACCCCGTTTTTCAATCTAGGTGTCTGAGTGGCGAACATGGCGGCGGCCCACTGTGTTTTAGTGTTCAATCACTAATCTCGTCCACGGGCCGACGAGAAACAGGGCTGTAACAGGTAGAAATGAAAGAAATATCACCCGGGCCTTGATTGATGGAGCTATTCCCCAGGGAAGGGTTGGGCCCCTACTTCACTCTCAACAACTGCGTGTGACAGATACTGGTGGCCGGGCCGGTTGTTATGGCTATTTAATTCTGTTAAAATGATGCTTTTATTCAGTGGCAAAACCAACGGGAGCATGTCAAGGGCAGCGGCGCTACAGTGACTCTGCGCAGACGCAGCCAACTATGACCTTACTGCTCGGCTTCTCTTTAATAATGCAGCGGTTGTGATGAAGGTGTGCGGAGGCGCGGCTCGGGAGCATGCAGGGCTTCGGTGTGAATTGATTGCGTTTAGCCAGGGAAGTCAAATAGAGCTGGAGGTGGCCTATTATTTGGTCGTGTCTCGAACAGTTGGAGAGGGAATCTCATTAGGAGGAGGAGCGCGGATGGCCCTCATACATACACAAAAAACACAGAGGTGACATTATCTGAATGTCACTTCAACCCACCATCAACAACCCAAAGGAAACAACAATCTGAGAATCTTCCAGACCGCTGGATACTTCACTTCCTGACTGAGAAGCTTTTTCTGCTCGTGTGTCCATGAACTAACAATCACATCAACTCCCCTGATAAGGGCTGACACAAAATAATAGGGCTCAAATAATTGCGTTGCTCCTATTTTCTTTCCAGTTTTATTTTATTAGTGTCAAATAACTCAACATAATTGTTCAGGTGGAAATGGACAACCGAACAAAGTACAGTGAAATCCAATCTGTTCTACCCCTCTTTGGATCCAGTGGCCTTCACTTACGTCGCCCAGAGAGTCAACCAGGTAGACGATGTACACATGTTCGCTCATACAGGAATAACCACGAGGTCAGGGGCTGAAGCCTGACATTTTCATTTGGAGATAGCAATCCCTTATAACCATGACACTGATTAGGGGTTGTCAGTCCGACATTTGAATCGCAATCAATAGATTATGCACACCGCTTCAAGCAGAGCACTGGGGACGGAGGGAGGGCGGGGCGTAACGCCGGGTTCTGGCGTGGGCAGCGAGGACAGACGACTAGCGTGACTTCTGGGCATTCACATAGCAGTTAGGGACACCTCTTCACCTCCATTCCACAGAATATCCCTCATTACATTACACAAGTGGCCTCCGCACTGAAATAAGTGTGCACATGAGGCACATAAGTGTGAATTTCCATCATATCTTCATGCAGGGCATATTAATCAGCAGAGCATCCCCCCGCCAACCAGACCTCATCCATATTCCTGCAGGCTTATTGCGCGGGGGTGCCAGTGGCGATAAAACGGGATCGATATGCAGAGCTGGTAGAAAACACAGAAGTACAACAGCATGGCACACAGACGAAGAATGAGGAGGAGGAGGAGGAGGAGAAGCGAGCGAAGATGGCTGGTAAACCTGGCTTGAAACTCATCACCCTGTGCATATTGATGAGAGGCAGAGAAAGCGTGTGTACCCTTCATCTGCTACTGTAAATATGAGAGAGGAAGCACGACATGCACACGTGACACGCTGTTGGCTAAAGCACGGTCTAAGTACTATCCAAGGTCTAAGCAGTATTTTCTTTTACTTTATAATTGAAGTGTAAATATTAACGCGATCATACAACAAAAATGACAGAATCCGATAATATGATGTAACACGAGCTGGATAATGATCATCAAGTATACTGAAACACCAGTGTAACTGTAGCCGAGTTGTGGAAATCATTATTTATTTTATATGCGTGAGTTCACAGGTGCCTGGGTTCTTTATCAACTGCTTTGTATCAACAGTATAACCTGGCAAACACAGCTTTAAAACGTTTCAGACAGCCATGCCTGGAAAGGCATCAAAGACGCTCTCTCTTCGGCATATCTCAAAAACTGCCACTGAGACTTGAGTGACAACTTTATTTCTCATCTGTTACGTAAATCAAGGAAATACTCGGAAGTCAGCTCTATAAACTATGAAATTCCTGCAGCTTTCTGAGCTAAGCCAAGCATTTCTTTAACAAAGTTTCACACAGAAGCGAAGGAAAAAGTAATTTCTTTGACAGGCAGACATTATGTGATAGAGGGGGACTTTTCACTGCATTAAAGAATGGGGATCCAAACAACAAAGAGATAGCAGCCCTTTAAGAGGCCAATTTCCCAGTCCACACCATCATTGTCACACTCTTAACTCCAAAGGCAGACATGCACTCTGGCATCAAAGGCCATTGATTTTCTAATCAAGAGCAAACGATGATTAAGGCATATCTGCCCCCTTATCTTTCTCTTTAAAACCCCCCCTTTCTGGATTCAATTTGACTTTGGTTGTTTTCCTGCTGAGGGCAGCTAGGACAGTCAAAGACAAAGACACCTTGTACAGACAGCGGGTGGTGTCAAGAACGATTAAGGCTAGATGAACAGAAAACAATCACTCATCTTCCCTTTCCTAGGCATCTTTGTGAGGGCTTCCACTGCTATGTTTAGCAAGACGATTTATCAATGCACTCTGTTAGTTTCGCTCAACAAGCTAAATAATCATTTTTTTTCCTCCTGAAAAATGGTATAACGAAAGCTAATAGAGGGTAAATTAGAAAACATGATGCCAGAGCCAACAGATCAAACCATTGCTTAATCATGGAACTGGAGCAGCTTATAAATTGTGCCATTATACATCGAACTAGGCTAATTTACCCACTGGTATTTTGTTGGCTTTCAATGTAATACTTACAAATTCCCAGCCAGGGTAGCAATAAGCAAAACATGTGCCAATAAAACCTCCCCTCACAATCACATAAAGCAATGAAGTAATACTACAAAGCGGGTTTGTCTTGCCCTTAGGATAGAAATGCACATTTCTTAGCTTCAATTATCTCATCTCTCTCCCCTGCTTGGTCTACCTGTGTATCTGTTTAGCCCTTTAGTGCGCCTTACTGTGGAGCGGGGATTAAACTTTCTCCCTGTGTCTAATCTTGGGTCTGAATAACCTTCAGGACCAGCCTGAAGTTGTCTTCTCTCCTTTTCTCCTCTCCCCATTTGTATTCCTGTTCATAAACATTTAGCTTGGGGGGGGGGGGGGA
>OMKN01015995.1:19010-44939 GCA_900302345.1 Melanonus zugmayeri
TCCACCCCGGATGATGATATTGGTAGCCCTGCTCACTCACTGGAAAAGCCTTCATGTCAGCAGCAGCACACCAGCAGCGGATAGTGTGTTGTGTGTGCAAACAGGTTGGGCCTTTGGGTTTGTAGGTCGAGGCGGAGGGAGCCCCCTGCAGTTCATTTCTTACCGCGCCGTCAGCGACGCGTGGCTTCGGTGACGCATCGGCGACGCAATCTACATTCAGGATTTTTTTTTTTTACCAAACACTCGACCACATCTATCAGGAAACCGTGACATCTTCAATCGTATCATATTAACTTCAATCAATAATATACTTGTGGGGATTGGCTTATACAGTGTGATGCAATGTTTGGAAAGGATAACAAAGTGGTACAGAAAACATGTTGTCAATGGCGTTTCACATTTTGAATGTTAATTAGGATTTGTTTTCGATGGGTTGCCTGGAATTATACACAACTAGAGACGTATGTCATCACACTGCAAAATGACTTTAAGGATTTTGCAGTGTGATTGGATTTAGATTTTTTTTCTATGTATCAATAGTTGCATCGTAAACCCGGGGGTAGGATTCAACGTAATCTCAAAGTCTTAGTTTAATATAATTGAGTTTGTGATATGCAAGTTGAAACTTAATTGATGTCTAAGATAATGAGAAAACTACTGCTTTGCTATACAAGTAGCCTTATATGTGTGCATTATGAATTCTGGTATAAATGTTGTCATTAAAACTAAGTAATTTCACAGTTAGTATTAATAGTCTTAAGAGAGCTTTTAAGCTTTTCTTCTGAACATAATTTAGATAAAGTTAGAACATTAAAAGTTTGATCTTGAGAAAAAATGTAAATGTGGGTTTATTATTGGAGGCAACAAAATAATTTAAAACTCTCTTAAAAAGTATCTCCCCATTTGATTTGGGAAAAAGCAGCCAATCTGTTTTAAACACTAGTTTTAATGCTCACACCAAATGACGGTTTGAATACTCAGGATATACAAACATTAGGAGATAAATCTTTTGTTTCCCGAATCAGCCCATTAATAGCCAAAGATCATCCATGCAAGCACGGATAAATAAATCAAATAAAAAATACATTAAAAAAATAACAACCCCAAGCAGATGTTTACATAAACATTATTTACGACTACATTATGCATAGATAGCTCAATGCTCTCTCTGCTGACAGAATTATCTATTAGGTTTCCAGGTGTTTTTTTTGTTTTTTTTTTATAACCGCAAGAAGCTATAAGCTGCTTTGATCAGCCAATCAGAACATCTTCTTTCATGTATGGTTTGGTTAAATGAAGATATTAGATCGTGGTTCAGCCTTGGCTCTCCCTTTCCTCTTGTTTGCTATGGGTTTGAAAGTCATCAGTATCGACATCGACCCACGGGTTTTATTCAGAGCAAACATTAAGAAGGAAGGGGAAAAAACAAGTAGAAGGAGAGAAAAACATAATAAATCAATAAATACAAAAAAAAACTTGAGCTGGAAGATCATCTCCAGATTCCAGAATTGGATAGTGTGTTTTTTCTCCAGAGCCACTCCTACATTGTTGTTATTATTTCAAGCTTTGATTCGTTTCTTGAATCTGAAGATCATCGAGTATGGTCTGCAGAATAAAAAGTCTGTAGGGCTAACTATTAACTATCCATTTTTATTCATGCCCTCAAAATAACTCAAACATCACTAAACCCTCTCAAACCCAGAGAGATATTAAACCAAAATACTCTAATCTGTTGCTAATTTAATTATTTGATTTCTTTACCAAAGACAGCCTTCAGGTGTTCTGCTTGCCACTGTCTAAGCAGAAATCTATAGTTTGCTTTTCTAAATTAACACCGTTTTCTTCCCCTCAACAGTGTTTTTCTCTCTCAACCCTTGTGTTGATTCGAGAGGTTAACACCACAGGCTTAGGAGAAGAGCCGCAGGAGTGAGCGATTGAGCATCACAAACGTAAATGTGGAATACAAAAAGGAATCTGTCTGATATAGGAACAGCTGTCATCCGACCGGGCTTCCTTATCTTCAAGCAGAAAAACTGTTTGTCTGACGGGTGGCAGTTTGGTCTTCAGATAAGAGAGGCCAATCAAAAGCCTAAATCGATTGTCCTGGCTTCCATCCGTGGGCTGTTTCTTTAGCTGAGAGCTACTGGGTGCTGGGTGGTAACTGCCATTACATCACTACTTCCAACTAAACTTCAGAGTCAATGTCGGCTTCATTCTGCGCGGACCCTGACCTTGTGCTCAAACCTCTCCACTAAACTCGGATGTGTGTGTAGGCCTGTGCGCACATAAATATGTTTTGTGCGTGCGTGTGTGTGCGCGCGTGCGTGTGTGTCTAGGGAAGAGATAGGAAAAGATAAATTAATGTTACTCTGTGTGATACAGTTCTATTCTCCTCTATGTTGCCCATCAATCTAAGGTGCTGGTCCTGATCTCGGCGCAAGACTGCCACTGACTAAGTACGGTCTACGCTCAAAAGCTTAATTATTTAGCAAGGGAGACTAGCTGATAAATGTTGGTGGTGCAGGTCAATACATTACAGAGATGTGAAGACCAACCCTTTGGCAGGATTTATTATGCATTGGAGGAGACAAAGGCCATTGATTGTCTCCAACAAGGTCACAATAAGGGCTTTTCTTCACCTAAAGGCCTGTCTCTTGTGGCAACATCGTTATGCTGCTATTTGGAGGAACCATGCAATAAGGTTAATCAAATCTGTGGATGGAAATTGTGGAATTGTCTAGTGTACCTAGCAAGGGTATAGAGTGATAATGGTCTGGATTTTTGGAGGGGATATCTAACTTTTACATTATTCATGTGGGTCTGGAAAATGCAATGGCAGCGCTAATATAATATTGACCTAACCCCAACACTACATGAATGGCAATAATGGAACAGCTTAACACACACACATGCACACACAGACCAACCGTCACACATACACACACGCACATGCACGCACGCACACACACACCCACACACACACACAGACCGACCGACCCTCACACATGCGCGCGCACACACGCGCGCGAACAGACCGACAGACCGACCGTCTCTCTTTCTCACACACACACACACACACACACACACACACATATGCATGCACACACTCACACATTGTGGAACGTCTTACTGGAATATTTCGCTTACAGTTATGATCAATTCATACAGCATCTTATAAATGATACTTTAAATCTGGATAGATGATCTACTTAAGAGTTACTGGAGGTCTGGAGGTAGAAGACACAGGCAGAAAAAGACTGATGTCTTGTACCAGGAACACAGCATATATCCAAACAACAGAGGTAGTGGATTAATATTGTTTCTGGTCAACAAATACTCAAGAGGGAGTTTTCTCTCTTTATCTGACGTACTGTGTGGGTGGAGAAGAATTAATGGGAAATAGAACAGTGTTCAAATGGATTAATGGTTTATCAACCCACATTTAATGAAGATTTGTGTCTGGCTGCCTTTGTGCTGAAGGAAAATCATCTCTCAAGATAGTCGCAAAGTAGGCAAGAAAAGACTTAAATCAGGATCAGATTTGCCTTTTTCCCCGGGAGGGGGAAATATTTTTATAAGAAAAAGCTTAAGAACTCAACAGCCAAATGTGAAACTCAATACTATTTTAAATAGAATATATGTTTCTGTTTTCACACAGTACAGGGGTGAAAAGTACTTGAGTAGCCTACAACTACTCCAGCTATTAATATATAGGCAGATAATACAATGGTGAGTCAAATCATGTCCAAATTAATTAAAAAAGAAAAAAGGAAATATCCAACTTAATGTGCACTGCTCCAACCTGCTTCACGATGGCCCAGCAAAGCTTCAAATTCAAAAATACATCATTGAAGAAAGGTCCAAACCCTATGCAGTCTATGGTCCAAACATATAAATCCAAAGGAATAATCCAATAAAAACAGCTGTTGGTGCTTCTTATATTGTCCTTTGTTCCGTTAAACTAGGCCTTTAAATTAATCCCAGTTAATTTAGCTTGTGCTACTCTTCTCTCTATCCACAAGTCCGCCATCTTGGGAGACACAAACAAAGGCAGGTGGATTAAAAAGCTTCATCCACCTGCGTTCAGTGATTCCCCTTCCCCAACATAACACAACGACATTATACCAATCACAACAAAGCTAACCAAGACACACATCCATATTTAGGCTGACATCAGTCCAAAATGTACCTGGTATATACTTTGACTGGAGTAGAATGTTAATGGAGAGTACTTAGTATGAGTACAGAGTATTTATGCAAGTGTAATTGCAACAGGATACAAGTAAGCTTTTTTATTTTTAATCAAGAAAAGGTGTTCGATTAGATCTGGTTGTTTTTATCATCTTAGCGTAGCCTATATGGATTACCAAGGAATATACCTACATAACCTACTTCAGAATTCTGAGCACGCAACTTGGATTTATTCACATTGTGCATCTGGTTGTCATGCATCATTAGGCACATCCAATAGAAACTCAAGACTAATAATGGGGGAGCAGGGAAAACGGTTACCAGCATTTAGTGTTGTAAAAGGGACAGCTAGCATCCAGCCAAAGCATTCATGCTTCAATTCCAGACGAGACTGCTAAGCATTTCCATTGTTGGATACCGTCAAAGCACTTTGACTTCTTGCTAATTATATAAACATGACTTTGAAAAATGTCCTGGAGAGGGAGAACAGCAGAGCCACTGTGGGTTCACGTTGCCTCATCAACAGTGATTTCAAAAGGCAGTGCAGAATTTCAATAGTGCTTCAAGGTGCTACTAAAGGACAGAGTGGGAGACGGGGAGGAAGGGTGTGGAATTAGGAGGAAGAAATGGTTGAGGAAATGCCATAATGAATTGCTGAAATACACTGTGTTGACACCTCCAACCTTTTGGCTCATGCCTGAGAACATGCAATGCTGGATTCTCAGCCACCAACACAAACCCAATGCACAAAAAGCAGCATACAATTAGATAGTATAGTATGATGAATAGTATTATATATTAGTATACAATCATTGTGTTGCACAGCCTGGGGTTTTCACTCGAGGAGTTCTGTTATTAGAAAGGTGTATAAGACAGATATATCCAATTTTTCAAAGCAATACCGTCAGAGCAAATGACAGTATGTTATTGTTCCTGTTGAGACGATACAGTATGAACTAATGTCACTGTACAGACATGGTTTCAAAAGTCACAGCTCAGCACAACGCAATCAGAGTGCTGTGTCAGACGCATCGGCTCTCTGTAATGTACATGCATTTGAAATAGTTTAAGGTTCAGTGCTTCACAAGCAAGGGGATACAGGGGATTAAAACCAGCTTAATATATTAAAGGACCGCGGTGAAACAAAATTCAATATGGATAAAGTATAAATGCAATGATTTTGAAAACCATTATAAAGCATACAAAACAGCATTATAAGCAAACGGCTTCCAAACCGGCAAAACAGTGCCAGCACACAGTGAATGTCAATCTAAGAAAACCTTTAGCTCACTATATAACTGGTTTAAATATTTCACACTGTACCTGACAAAATAAAGTTCTAAACATTTTAAATGTTTTTAAAATCTCTAACAAGGGGGCATGGCATACATCCAACACCTCCCCCATCCCTTCAAACTATCTGATGGCACAGTAACAAACAGAATAGATTGTTCCTGCCATTCCTTGGTACCATTAGTAAACAGTTAGCAGGCAGTTCCCCTGCAGCGGCTCCGTAAACTTAGCCTTCCTTCCGCAAAACTCTGCAAAATAAGCCCCACAGATCTTTCAAAAGAAGATGGCTTCTTAGGGAATACAAGGAGAGGTTGTAATGAAAAGAAAACCTTTAAATGATATACACTTCCACCACTGTGCTGCCATTCATCATCTCCATGTCTAATGTCTGCTACATGTTGTACCGTAAATCAATATACATGCATTAGACCCTTTAACTATTTAAGATAATACCGGCTTATATTGAACATAATTTATTGGCTGCACGTATGAGATTCTGCCTGAAGGCACGAACAGCCTTAGCCACTAAGGTAACACAACAAAGCACAGAAATAGCCCAACCTGGACTCTGTAATTTCCGTCCAACCAGCTACTCAAGATGAGAGGATCATTGAACAATAACAGAATAAATGACCCATCTCATAAAACAACCTTCAGAACATAAGCCTACAAAGAACTTGAGAATTTTACCAGCACTCAAAAGGTTTTAAGAACCTGTTAGCTCCCAGATGTAGGACCTGTGGGATGGGTGATTATGTCCTTGTCAGCTTATTTCTAAATTGAGCCAGTTTTATTGATGTGTAAACATTTCAAAGAAAGGGGGATTTCACACGAAGCCCCAGTGCCGTAAGGCTCAAGGACATGTATCCAAGAGAGCATGTTAACCTACTAGACAAGGACCTCTCTGCGCTGCTAGAAATAGCAGTGGGGAAACATATAGCACAACCATATACACCCACCAATCTATACAACAGCGAGTAGTACAGCTTCAACCAAGCAGGTGATGGTGACCACCCCTGTTATAAACCCCCGTTATGAATGTTAACCTTAATTAGAACCATAACACGTATGCTAGACTTTAGTGTATTTGTCTAATGCACAGCATATTTCATATGTTTTGGAATTCCCCTGCCATTGAAAGAAAAGCATTGTATGAAACAATAATGTTAGTAATGTCTACCCATTTGTCATTTTCGGTGGCACAAAATTCCTATTAGCAATCTATCATGGTGTCAATTTTACTTTTGTTGTCAATTGAGGAGGGTGTCCGCGTCTGCCACACAGCCTGTAAAAGCTTCTCATGGAAACTCTAATAATATGGAAGAGAACGTTACGCTGGGATTGTGCAAAAATTGCCTCAGGGGACATGAAAATGTATCGTCGTAGCACCTGCATGAGGTGGCCTGCTAACATTACAGAATACATCTCTACTTTTGAGCTCTACTTGTCTTTCCCCTCGCTAAACCAATACAAGGGTTTGTTTTACAAAAGAACATGAAAGCCAAAGAGGATGCATTGTGAACCAAACACCTTGTTAGTCCGACAAAATTCACCCAGGGTGTTTTGACAAAATTGCCAGGTTTTATAGAGAAGGAGATGACAGCAGAGTCAGCCTCATGTCCAAAGACTTGTCAACCTGCCAAATGCTGAAGTGGTCTTCTTGGTCTGCAAATTTTACAAACCCTCAACACATGTGGTAAGAATGCTCTAAAAAAAACATGGTTAGAGTAAAGCTTCATTGAGACAGAGGTCTGCCCCTATCTTTAGGGAACGGCAACCCTCAGTATAACTACCTCTTTTATTTTAAGAGAAATAAAATATTGGGAATAAATGGTAAAATGCAAGACACTCCAATGCAAGATACCGCATGCACACAAAAGGTCAATATTAGCCCCAGCTCTAGTTTCTACCCTTTGACAATAAGATAGGGTTTAATCAGACAAAAGCCTGGCGTGGCAGTGCTTCAGAGGCACTGCCATGCCTGAAGCTGTCCATCAGACAAAAGGAGCACGATGGGCTGGCATCCAAGCAGTCCCAGAGAGAACGCTCTCCTGCTGTTGTTCCTGGGTCCTCACTCTCAAGGACCTTTGGAGATCAAAGACCAATACACAACAAGAAAGGCAGGGAAGCACAGAGTGCCATGGAGAGAAATGGAAACATAGTGAGGCTCACAGGAAGGAACACCATGAAGAGAACGAGCCCAAGCAGTCTTCCACTGATTACCCGACGCCAGGCCTCCCACTGTGCCCACGGAGAGCGCCAAGGGGATTTGCTGGTAACTTCTGTAAAGCATCCACTCTTCCTCAGCCCAGCCTCCCCCATCCGGAACCAGATGAAGTGTCTTCCGACCTCAACTGCATTGCCTTTTCATGTTATATTTTGTAGTGTGGAAATGTGTTCCTTTGATAGACTGAAAAAACATATATCCCCTGAGGAACAGTCAATGTCTCCCTCTCAGTCTCTCTCATGCTCACTTGTTCTCTTGACAGAAACAAAAATGATACGTGTTGTAGTTCTGCTGGCCAGCATTTGTTTGACCTTGCTGCATATAAACCAAACAAATAATAATAGGTATACAAAATATCTCAGACCACCTTAAAAATATATATGTCAACTTTCCACATTTTTTTATCAAGGCCAAGCATAATTCAATTCAATTGTTTTGGATGAAGTTTTTATATACAGTATTTAAAACTGTTATATTAAGTAGTTAAAGTTTAGTAGTTAAGTAGTCTGAATGTGTGTGTAAGATTCAATACAAATACAGAGAGAGAGAGCACAGAGCAAAGTTCAAGTTCATGGAAAATACATGCACATCACAGAACTGTGACAGAAATATGGAACTTATTTTCCTTTATCTAGTAAATAAAGTTAAAGTCCATTACAAACGGTTCTGCACAAGAAATCCTGAACCAGCAATTTAGTCCAAAAAAAGTAGGAATCTATTCGTCAACACCTGAATAGCTTTGCAGCTCAGTGAACACATGAGGGAAAACGGAAGGACAGAAGATAAGAGTAAAGGAGGGAAACGAGAGTAGGGAGTGAGAGTTGGGGAGGAAATCGAAGATGCAAGCTGGGTTCAATTTAGAGCCTTCCCACAGGAGGTGGAGTGACCTGTATCTGCTACAATAGAGGTCAGCCCTGTCTTCATACTGAGGACATACTGATACCGAGGACCCCTGCCTTGATGTGCACATCCAAGGGAAAAAAGCAAAAGGTCCCTGTAGTGTGCAGGACCCCCTGAATGACCCAACTGGTGGGTTCCTATTACAACTGCCTCGCTACACCATAGCCATACAATCGACTCTTCACAGTGAGCAACAACACTAGCAATCAGCAAAGCTATCAAACTTGGAGGGAGATAGTATGCGGCCAGCCAACCACAGACACTCCAATTCTTTATCTTGCTATTTTCTAATTTCCCCAGCCAAATATAATGATAAAAAAGTACCGTAGTGGATATCATGATGCTGAAGCTATGGTGTGAATGCACAACATAGCCCCACATAAACTCCTTCAATTAAACGATTTTGAAAAAATAATAAGAAAAAGTGAAGGTTTACTGTCTTGCTGAAATGCTATAGATGAAAAAGAGTTTTTTAAGCAGCCAGAATAAATTGTGCTGGGCTTCAGCCATCTATTCTAAACCATAACAGAGTAGTTTAATAAAAAGCTAATATAAATCAAATCCCAACATTGGTTAAAAGAACAGAAACCCCTGTGGGCTTTAAATGTTATTTTTTCTTAATCTCTCATTGGAAATGTAAAGTATTAAAAAAATACTCCCTGCACACAACCATGTGTTAACTGTGCCCATTCACATCAGGGCCTGCACCCCTGTTCATGCAGAACCATTACACCTACCTAGCTGGAAAAAAAATATAGTGAAAGATAAAAGATTAAAAACATTTAAATAACTACGACAATCAAACAGACCAACAGAAAAACATGACCTTTAAGTTTCAGTGATTGCCCCAGAGAATCTAATGAAAATTTCTGTAAACATTTGCAATTGGAGGGAGTCATTTTAATTACACTCCGTAGGGAGGACAGTGCCGGGCAAAGAGCTCAAATGAAGATAAACATTTAATCAGGCGTGACCTTGCATTCGATTAGGTGACTTCTCAAAGCACTGATGTGCATGAAGATAACGTTGACACAAAATGTATTTGTGCAGTTGCAGACATGTATAAAAATGTGTCAAACACCTAGTGCATTGACTAGGGCAGGCCAATCAACCTAATAAGAGGTTTCCTAATCCATAGGAGCAAGATGTAATCCCGCCAGTGTTCTAATGAGGTCAAGATATTCTGAGGGGGATTCTCCAGCCTTCAAATGAGGAAGTCCAAAGTGCCATCTTAAAGAGTGCCGGGGAGAGCAGTAGCCAAGAATACAAGCATGTCATACAAATAGGCGACTTACAGCAACATCTACTGACGTATGAAATCGTGTATTCATTTTTGTAGAATAATCATCTCAATACGTACTTTGGCCGTCACTTAATGCGGTTGAGTCATGGGTTTTTTTTAGCATTAGCTAGTTGGATACAAAAAATATTGCTGTTACAAACAGTTGCAATATACAAAAATCTAAGATAAAATTCTATTATTATTATGTATTATATTAATAGTCTCATTGATGCTGTTTCTCTCAGCAGTATGTCACGTGGAATCAAAATAATATTGACAACAGATGGTGGGGCTTCAGAATGAGGAGGAGTTAACAGAAATGTTGTTTGAGTTCAGAGATAAAGATGCCAGCGCATCTCATTGTCCCCGCCATTGTAGCACCTGATAGTGGCATCGATCGTTCTCCAAAGAAAGATTTCCCCTCTCTTCACTCTTACGTATTTCAATTAATTAGATGTGGATTCTGACCACTACTGCATATAACTCCTGAGTCTGTTTTGACTAAACCCGCAGAGAGCATCCACGAGGCACTTCTGCTTAGTTCTGAGTGGCAGCATATTGTATGTGGGCACCATGCTGTGCCGCTGGCAGCGGCAGCGCGAGGCAGAGAGGATTATTCCTGACGACAGGGGCATTAAATGTGTAGCAAGCCGATGGAGGCCTTAGCTGATGCTCTCTTGTCTCCCTTGGTTCGGCGCAAGTTCAGAGAGAGTCCTTCTAAGCTGAGGGGAGCTCGTAGTACTCAGAGTCCTGTACCGTTCATTAAGGGTTGAGGGTGTCACTTCAGCTTAGGACTCTTGTCCCCTGCTTGCCAGGCCTTCCAGATACACTCCCCTGTCTCAGCTTCTTAAGGCTGAAAAACTCAATGAATCTCAACCGGCTTCTCCGTATGTGGTGTTCCCTGGATTTATTTTAATGACTTTAAATCAAACCTTCCCATTGTAAGCAGGTTAATTTCATGGTTTTATGTCTGCAAGGAGGTGGCTAATATACAATGTTGTTTTTTTCTTGGAGGAATTTAAGAGCAAAGCCTGCATGTTGTTTTAATGAAGGTCCTAAGGCACAGCTCTGAGGTAAAGCATAGGCACAGAAACATATCTCAGAAATAGTACTGGTCAGAGACATTGGCTCTGGAGCTCTGCATCTTTCATGCCGGGGTAACCAAACATCAGGCGGATTTCATCTTACAAAGAATGTAAGCCTAAAGCCCCTCCCGTGTGAGGTCCTTCTTTAAAAAGATTTAAATCTCAACAGAAATGTCTGGTAAAATAGAGGTCACCGTGCCAGAGCAGCCTGCAGACAATAGCAGTTGGTTGCAAACCTGGAAGGAATCTAGGAAGGATTTGTTCCTCCTTGGCTCATCTCTCGAACGCCAGGAGGACACTGCGGGCTGCAGGAGCAACTCACACAAACAAGGTACAGCAGGTAGAGACTTTGAGATGTATTTATGCTCTTCCACTGCAGTGTTTTGTAACTGCTACTCAAAATACATCTCAAAATCCAAAAATATCATCAATTCCTGCCACAAATACAACATACAAATTTGAGACGTGGTTTTATTCTATGTTTCTTGACAATCCCCATTTCTTGTACAATCCCCATTTTTCTCTCAGACTTAGTCGTGTTTACTAAATAAATTGTCAAGCAGTGCCATGCTTCTTGTTAATCTTCTGGTGAAAATGCAAGGGCTGATAGCATATCCCTACCTCACAGACACAGCATATCCCTACCTCACAGACATAGCATATCCCTACCTCACAGACAGCTCCCGAGTCTGTGACGCCATGCCCATTCCTTCCTTCTGCCTCTTTGCATTTTGATCAGATTGGTTTATCTAATTTTCCAGTAAATGCTTGAAATGTATTCCAGTACACCTTCTCCTCATAAATGTACACAGGGGAGTTGGAGAATGAGATAGAAATGAATAGTTTGGCATACGATTCACCTCACTGCCCCAGCATAACTGCAACCTCAACCCTCCTCCTTAAAGGGGAACTTCGCCGCTTTTCACCCGGCTTTGTATCATTTCAATGTGGGTAGTGTATGCAAATGAACAATGTTTGCTTCCTCCATATTGCCTGCGCCCAGATCTCCCCGCTACTTTTGTCCACCGGATGACGGAAATTTTGTCCGCCAAATGGCAAAAATTAATACGGTTTTGCTTCTGCGCTGAGCCGCGCCCCTGAGACACAGAGAGCATCGGCAAAAAATGCAGGCGTTTCTCACAATATAGCCGCCGAAGTTATACTTTACAGATTCTGAAAGGCAAGTTGTAGCCTCAACCTTTTCCACCTAGAGGGAAATTAAATGTGTATCTCTTCATGAATGAGGCTGCACAAAAACTTCCTTCTGAATTGAACAAAATATTGTTAAAGCTTCACAAGGCTATGGTTGACTGGGAGAAATACTCTTGGTTTCTTCAATGTTTAATGGTATAGGTGTCTCATCTTAAATCCAAAAAAGGTTTTCTAGAATATATATAGGCAGCGTAATCCTTTTCAACAGGATGGTGTAAGAACAAAATGAGCATAGTATGTGTCACACTGTTTCGATATTGTTCCAGTCATCAGTGGCCCTCACTTTATTGAGATCCTTTTGCTTGTACAGGGTGGAAGAACAACAGGATTGCATTAAGCATGCCGAACCAGCACCAGAAATATGCACACAATTGATGAGATGTCACTTTCACTGAGAGTCACACAATCGAGGCGACAAGAGACGTTCTGATCCCCTCCCCGGCTGCCCGGCCACCGCCAATGAGGAACAGACACACTGGTATGCATGGGGCGCATAAGACGAAATGTCCTCAATTTTAGGAAAGGTTACTTTGCAACCTAGAAATCACTTTTGGAATGCATAACGACAACATACTTCAATGCTGCTTCCACTCAATTTTGAAAAATAATTCTAGCAACCCATCAATCCCGAACTTCTACATAGGGCCAACCGAAATGTGCACAACAACATAGTGCTTTTCCAACCAGTGCTACTGCTTCTGCTGAAACAATTTATTTTCCTTTATATATGACAAGATGTGCCAACAGCTGTAGTCGACAGCATTTATCCCAAACAAGTGCTTAGGCTTATATATTTTCCGATCAATTACAAAAATGTGTTAATTAATTTAGACTGCTAGCAGCACAATGCAGGTCAAACAGGGCACAATTACAACATCAGCCAATTATAAACACAGTCGCGTTTTACATTTTTTAATAACTAGTCTAGGTCGAGAGAGCTCAGACAAGGCAGATGGAGACATACAGTATACATGCTGTATTCCTTTGGCTTATTTCACAATTTCTTTATCTTCAAAAGCAAAATAGCAGAGTATTTAAAGACTACATGCATACTCTGAAAGCACTTTCTCTGATTCTCTCTCATTTTGTCACATTCTACAGTTCAGGGCCAAACGTTTAGTCTTTATCCACATAGCATCGTTGTTTGTCCTTTTACTTAAATGACTGCAGATTGCTGCATTTTATATGGTAACAATTTGTTAATCAAAAGAATGGATGGGTGGTTTTAGCATATTGGTTTTTATATCCACCGTTAAGTAAAACTAACTTTAATCAACTTGTAGTGTATCGGGGTCTAATCACTACCAATTACACTTGGTGATTACCAATTCCTCATGACTCAGTGAGATATTTTTTCAATTTCCTATGGGATTTGAAAGCCATTGATCTGCTCACTAAGGAAAATATATTAAAGAAATTAAGAAATATTGACAAAAAATGCATGTAGAATTCAGAGTTCAGAGGATCAGGATCTTGTAATTCTAACAAGGACTAATCAAGAGAGGCAATATTATAATAGACATAACAAAATAGTACCACGGTGATGCATAGCTGGAATATTTGATGTGTGCAGGAAGAAAACAAGTAAGGATGCTTTATATATTTGTGTGTGTGTGTGTTCAAGAATGGTTTAAGATGCAAAATGTCAACTACCCAGGTGGAGCCAATTATCAGTCACAGAGAAATCAGAGGAAGAGCTGGTTAAGTTCAAAGCTACGAATGTTTTCAAATGATTCACATAATATGATCGACTAATATATGCATTTCTACATCTGGACAGAAATGTAAACAAGATAAAATAACAGAGGAAAATATTAAATCAATAATTAACTAATAGCATGCGATTACACTAGAACACAGTGGCCCGATTCAACGACAACGTTGATTTTTTTTTTTGGAGACAGCTACATTGCATGCGACCGAGCTAATGCGCTCCTTGATGCCAATGCTAAGTGGATATTTGGCAATCTCGGATAAGGTGTGCGCCGTTGTGAGAGCTCGATATGAGAGCCTACATCCCTAAGAGAATGTTGTCATTGCTTAGGAATCTGTCTGTCTCGGAAAAAGAAAAAAAAAAGAAAAAAAAAACCCACAGCGGAAAGATCAATGTGTCTCACGGACGGCTGCGTGGGTACCGTGATGGATGGAGGGGAACGTCACGGGATAAGGGACGGCAGCCTCACCTCATTAGTGTTCCAGCGATGTCTCTCCTTTGGCAGCGAGGAGCATTTTGGTAGACATTCAAGCAGCTTTTTGGGCAGGTATATTTTCAAATGTCCGTGTTCATCTAGAAGATGGGTAAAAGACACACACACACACACACACACAAACATATTTAGCACATGCCCCATAGGGTGCCTTCATCAGCCAGTTAGTGTGCTCAGCCTACTACACGCCGACGTGTACACCGCTGTCACAGTTAAAGGGAGGGAATTAAAGGGAATCATTTCACCAGCAACTAGATTGTATCTGTTTACTATTTGTACCAGCTCAGCCTTTAGTCATTTGTGCACGGGTGCTGTGCATATCATTGGGCTATTGGGCGAGTTATTGTTCAATTACCACACCCACGTCTAGAAGTGATTACTGTCTGACCTATATGTTTTACAAAGAGCTTACGAGCATTAAAACAAATAGGCTACAGTTGCCATCGTGCACGGGTATAAGCAGTTTACATATACGCTTTTTTTAAATTGTCATCTTTATCCTATTAAAATATGCAGAATTAGATGGTGAAACACAACACATGGATTTTACAATCATGAATAAAATGAATTGTTGGGGCGGATGAAAGCGGCACGAGGACGTTCACACCACCCTACTTATCATTACAATTGAGTAAAAATGGGGGTGAGGCCAGCAAATCACGACGACATGACAGGAGAACCTTTGCAAAGGTGGTGACAATTTTAACTACACTACTCAAGAGAGGAACGTGTTCGGACTCCTCCGGCCGCTTAACATGAGCAGAACCGTCCGAAGATCGGAAAAGAGAGCCTTTAACATAAGATATAACTCAGCGGTACAGCAGTATAAGCTGCTCTGTGGCCTCCTATGTAACAACAAGGTGTCGCACATTGACAGTTATTACACACTACACACTGAACAAATAATCTATCACACTGATCTCCCTTCCTGCCTGCCATGTGTTGGTTTAAAAGCGAACACGAGAAAAGAAATATGACGGCGCGAACGGCAATAATCTTGAAAATCATTGCTAGCTACAAATCTCTGCAGAGAAGGAACGTGAAGAAATGAGCGTGTTCCTCTTTCCGCCGCAGCAAAACGCTCCTCTAAAGACAAAGCACAAAGAATCCCAGAAAGTTTGTCGGGGGGGGGAGGACATGGCGCGGTCGCTATTGCTCACTGTGCGTCACGACAACAGGAGGGTGCCGCACCGCTGAGGCTCCCTCCGCACGAGAACTGTATGGAACGGATTCCAGTGGGTCCTCGGAGGAAGGCTTGGCCGGCAGCCTCCGATTGTAATGTGTGAGGTGGAACATCAGGCGCTGTTGCTACAGAGCAATGCTCACCGTATCGCTCCCCGAGGGATGCAGGGATAGGTTTGTAGCTCTGTAGCATTTGCTGTATCCATCTGTACCTGTAATTCTTGCTTGTGTAAACTCCTTTTTATATGAGCATGAACAGGTATCTGTAATCATTTGCTGCGCCCAATTAACAATCACATGCAGCATCTGCTGCGAGGAACCAACAAAGTGGTGTCACTGTCAGATCTGGAAAACTCGCTGCAGCTGAACGATCAGAGAAGAGCCATGAAAAAGATGGCAGAGTAAAACAAGTTGTCAAATGAATGGCAGAGAAGTTCAAGTTCATGTATTAATGAACAGTGGTAGCGAATAAACATACGCACTGTTGATACAGAGCTGCTTCTACCGCGCGTCTTTTTATCTGTAGAATCAACCGCCAGGGGAAGCGCGGCGTTATAGGGAAGCTCAACATAGTTTTACAGTGATTCCAGAGTGACTGCGTAGAAAATGTTGGCCATTTCTCACTCCACACAAAGTGTGCTCTGGTGACTTGCTCCCTGTGATCAATGGCAGGCATGGCTGCCAACGTTTCCGCTGCCAGGGATCAATGGCGTGACACACCCTTAGATGACATCATCAAGGCCAGGCCGGAGTGAACTCTGCACTTTATGCACATTGCACATTTTCTAGTCAGCCGAACCGTAATGGAAACATCTAAAAGGTAAATGTGCCTGCGCACTGGGAAAAAAAAAGAAGGAAGGAAAAGTAGTGAAAGTAGTCATGGATAACCTGACTGCTATTATAACACTGGGAATAGGACGCACCAATATTTTATTTCCTCGTTCCTTGTATCCAACATCTAATTCTTATGAAGACACTCTGAAAGACACAAGGGTCTAGATATCATGTTAATTTCCCTGGGTGGGAAGACTGCAGGAATAAGAGAGGAACCTCTCACACATCGTCTCGTATCCACTTCAGGTCTTACAGCCATGATGAGAGGATAGCGTCTCCCTCCAACACCGTCACATCTTCCCATGTGTTGAAATGTATTTTTGGGGTATTTCATAATGTTTTTTTAATTCTATTTTAGAAAGTATTGTGGTTGGTATTCATAAAGATTTATAAATATACATATCTTAAAATATAGATGAAACTAGGAAGAATGTAACTTTGCATTTGCAATTAGATCAATGAGTTAGTTTATGTATTTGCATTGGCAACAAACTAGCTGTTGGTTGTGTTGAAGTATTTGAAGAAGAACCATGACATTAATATATATATCATTATATGAATTATTATATAATATTATATAATAGAATAATTCAGCGTGTCTGCAGTGATGGATATGGGCTACGAAATTGTCATATTTCATTTGAATACAGAAAACTTGTGAAGTGAATGACATATCTTATCAGCCAACTGTCTTAGATATGACTTTTTATTCCACAATGTTCAAAGCGTGGCTACTGAACCTGAGGTATCCACCAAAGGCTCGTCTTTTTGTCTACTTTCATTTTGACACTGGAGTGGAAAGTCCAGTCCTATCCCACTACAAAAGAAGGCCTTTTCCATATAACGCCTCTCAGGCAAAGAAAGCCTCACCATGTACTTCCATCTGAATTATGCTTTGTGTCCACAGCATTACACAATATTAAAGAAAATTGTCTCGTCTTTGATCCGCCATTTGTTCGCTCTGGATTTCATCAGTAAATATTTTGTCTCTCTGTTGTCAGCCCTTCCCACAGATGTGAGCGAGCACGGGCGCCCTGACAGCGGACTTCAGGCAGACTGTAGCTTACTAATAAAAGATTTGTCTGCGGTGGCATGGAGATCCACTTTTAGTTCATGCGTCAGCTAAAATCAACCCACATGGGAGTAGCTTGGGATGCCAGATTCAGAATAGATTTACAGCATATAGATAAGCTTCTTCTAAGCAAACCAGTTCCCTCGTTAATCAATGAGCTTAAAAACACATTCTTCCCCTGCCCTGGGAGCAGATCAAAGCGTAGAAGTCGCTCAACTTAACTGTGCGCGTCGCCACGTTCTTTAGACCTCACGTGTAATCCGAGCGGGCAGAATTATACGTAGGGGCTGAAGTAGACTCAATGACCACTTGTGCATTATCCGAGCAACAAACAAACGGAAACGACTTGGTTGGTTGTAAAATAGCAAAGTGCAAGACGGGCTGAAAACAGAGCTTGTTACAGTGAGAGGATGTGCTGAGTAGAGCTGGACCACACTGGAGCCAATTATGCTCCCCATCTTGATGAAGGGGATGCCATATAACAGACTACACACACAGGGCAGCTTTGTTACCAAAGCAGCATTGCCAATAGAAGAGTTGCAAAAAAGAGATTTATAAAATAGATTCTTAGATAGATACGTGTGTGTGTGTGTGTGTGTGTGTGTGTATGTGCGCGCGTGCATGTTGTGTGCGTACGATGTCGAGATTATCACTGATCCCGGTCGTGAAGTAAACACTCGGGAGGAATTTAAGGTCATCTGTCATGCTAGCGTGGTCCAGCCCCACCCGAGAGACGGGAGTGAGGGTCATGAGACTGGAATGGCTGACAAAAAACAAATCTTTAATCAATAGTCCAGCTCTCAACGCAAAACCCTCTCTCTTCCGTCTCTGTCTCCGAGTGTTCCTGGAGTGACGGTTTCTCGTTGTAATCTGCGCCCACTTTGAGCAGAAATTGAAATTGCAGCCAATGTTTAGTAATCACCCATTAAAGCTGGTGGCTGTGCAAACACTGTGCAAAGTATAGTTTGAATACAAACATCATCTAAACTACTAAGACTTAGATATTACTTTAATATTGTATTGTTGTGAGCTGCAGTGCAATTGTAGTGATATCTAGACTGGTAAATAAAGTGGTAAATATGAATGCAGTCCGAGCAAGAGAGAGAGAGAATCAAATCAAACCAAGAGAGAAAGAGTCATCTGCACTGCACACAGTCAAATGTGTATTACTGTGTTAGACGACACACAGTGCATCAATCCATTAAAATTTGGGGGAACCTTTTTCCTTCCAAGGGCCATTTGCGTATTTATAACATCATTTGCAAGGCCGTACAAATTAAAATGGCTATTTGATGCTTTTATATGCTTTTTTTAATGTGACTTTTTAGTCACAAGATTCGTTCTATTTTTCTGATGACTTATGATGTTGGCGTCTTTGATTGTTTAGATAATGATGCTACTCGCAGCTGGTTCTCCCTAGACTCGAATCTTCAGCAGAATCGAGTCTTTGCGTTTGTTTTGTTAGAATGCGGTTTGGTGAAAGAGGTTTGTTGGGCATCCAAACCCCCCGAAAAGCATTCAGCATTCAACTTCAGCCACACAAAAGTTGTCCATGCAACCCATTCAGTTTAGTATGTTCTGAGCTGTAATGACGCTCAAGGTTCACTTTTTTCATTACAAGCGAGATTTCCACAAAGCAGCCACAGACGTGCCCTTCACATCGAGAAAAAAATAGTTTTACTGAAAACTGCTGCATTCCACATCTACTTTTTTCTACAGTAGCCTGGCCATTTCTCAGATGTGCTCGGTGACAGCTGGGTTACAGATAGGTGACCGCAGGCTGTCTACACCGCTACAAGGGAGAATTGCATTCAGTTGAATTTAATTGCATACGTTTACATTTATTTTATTTTACAATTGTATTTAAAAGCGACTACGTGCAGGATTTTGACATGCATAAATCGCTTTAAATTTGCATTTACTTGATTTAATGATTAAATCATGTAAATAAACACGCTATACATTAAACAGATGTACTGTAGCTATAGGGCCGAGCCAGATAAGCCCAATGAACAGCATGCGATAGAATCAGCTTAGTGAAATATCTCTCATGAAATATCAAGATGACTCAATCATATTGAGTCAACAGAGTGATGACTAGATCCAGAATCAACGCTCCCAGACAAGAGGTATGGCATGCCGCCAAGGACAAGGAAGAATGGTTATTAGGATGTTTCTAATAAAAAACATAAGACAAACCATATCCAATGTGAAGCAAAGGAGGCGTTCTGTCAGCCAAGGTTGACTAATGACACGCTATCAGAACGTTCAATCTGTTTCTGAATATGTGGGAGCAGCAGCTAATGTACCACTCAACCTGCTCTACTGTCTGTATACAATGGCAGCGAATCCATATCCTGAATAGGCTTGAACCGCAACACTTGCATTTTTTTACTCTACTTATACAGTATTTTGTCTGTTTAAAAGATCACGATTGCGTTTTTCGATTGGTACAAGAGTCATAAGTGGTCATTCAGACCATAGCAGTGAAACACATTTTGTTAAACCTAGAAGATTTGATTAGACAAAAGCGCTGCCTAGAAAGCAAATTAAACGTCGTCATATTTTGCTGGCAGTTTGGGAAATTGGTCAGAGCTCCACAAGCTCACGGTGTCGTCTTATGGCTCCTCGATGGAGATAGGGAGAGAAATGTGTATAGACTTAAAATAGTATGTTTTACTAGACAACAGGGAAACCAATTATCTTTATCATTTGGCCTGTAGCCTGCTTCACAACACTCGTACGTACAGTGAAATTTCCTGCCGCCCACAAGCCAAAAAATGTTCACCATGGCGTTGCTATGTTACGGAAAAACTACAAAGAGACCATGCGTTTGCTTCTAGCAGAGGGTTCGACAGTGTTTGACTTTCTACACAGAAGACACAGAAGACAGAAGATATTAAGGCAATCGATGAGTAGTATGTTGATACTAATGTCTAATACATTCTCCACAGTTTACTACAACCTTTGTGTATACTATTACTAATCTAGGCTATTAATATTTAGCTATTAACATTTATATTATTAATGTGTGCATTTGCCCAGCGGCCACTGGGTATTATGGACCACATATGGTGGCACTGGGGACTGGGCCCATAGTGTGACACAGACAGACTGTCAACAAGTCAAGCAGCTGAAATAAAAATAAAGGCCCGGGCCTATTACTGGAAGTTCAACAAACATGCACACGCGGTTAACTGCCTACGACAAACTGAAAATGACTCTTTATGTGTTCTCAGCCCTCGCCGAGCTCATCCATCCATGAAAATCCCATCTCAAGGAGAGCAGAGGTGAGGTCTCTCTCTCTCCCCCCCCCCCTCTCTCTCTCTCTCTTTCTGTTTTTATCTTACTCTCTCTCTCTGTCTCGCTCCCTCCCTTGCTTTGGCTTACACGGAAACACAGAAAAACACACACACACATGAATGGAGAAAGGACACAGCTTCGGGGGCTTCGCGGGAGCCTTTTATCCTTATCATAACTACGCCAACAATTACTCAGATGATTACTCAGATCAATGGTTTACCTGGCTGTTTCAGCTGCTGCTCGCAGCACCGGAGTGCACTGGTGAACCAAAAAACCTCGAGGCACAACACATTAAATAGGGTGCCTGACACGAGGATAGCATTTTGTAATGTACCATGCAATAACATGGAGGGGGGGGGAGAAAAAGGCAGGACTGGGCAAAAACTATTGTCAGTCAGTGCTGTCACACATGAAGCGGTAATGGGAAACTCTATCAACAATGTCTGTGTTAGCGTCTCCACCGCGGTCTGCTTGATCTGCACATGCACCGGGCCCCCCCGCCGCTAAATCCGTGCGCCTCTCACAACATTATCTTTGGGACACATCATCGCTCCGGTGCGGAGGAGCGCTTTTAGTGACTGATACCCCGCGAGAGGTGTAACAAGGGGGTGAATTCACACTTCCGATTTGGAAACGACGCACAATGCGTGACTATTAGACTCAATTACCATGATGTTTAGATCAACTTGGAAGAGAGCGAAAGTGGTGCGCTCATTAAGCGTACAGTCGTCGGCGCTTCCTACTTAGAGCCGCTCTTACTTTACAGGGGACAGGGGGAAGAGGAGGAAGAGGAGGAGGAGGAATCAACCTTGTGTCAACTCCAGACTCCAGCCCATATTTTCTGGCTTCTGTTTGTATTTTTCTCGCTGGTAAATATTCCTGGTTTATCGTCGGCGTGTATAATTCCATCGCTATTGAAGTTTGAGTTTCAGAAGTCAAGCGAAATCCCAGCTAGGACAACGGGGGTGTCTTCGTACTCTGCCTCACCCCGCCTATAACTCTGTGACGAGACAAGGTCTGTGTCTCTGAAACTTTAGCAGTCACGTTGTTAACGCGGGTTTAACTTCCCTACGTACGGTGGTGTGTGTGTGTGTGTGTGTGTGGGGCGACGAGGAGACCATAATTGATGGCTCAACATGCTGCCATTTTCTGTGAGGGGTTTGCTCGGGTCCTGATCCCTGGCCTCTACCTGAAACAATCACTCTTAGTTAACGACAACACTTCAGCTATCGGCCGCATGATCCCGTGTAAAGCAGACACTTCAATCAACAGAGCCGTGCGCACTCCTGCAGGAGGAGCACCTGGAGGGAGGTGGTGGAGAGAAGGAGGAGGAGGAGGAGGAGAGGATGGGAGGGGATGTGTATGTGTATGGTGGGATGGTCTTGTGAATAGGGGGATGGAATCAAAAGGTTAATGGATAAACAGATGAAGTCATAACACAGCGGCCGGCTAGTGGCCTCTCGGAGCAGCGATGCAGGTATGAAGAGCTCTTACTGTTCATCTCTGTGTCATCGCTGATACTCTTAGGTGGACCATGGCCAGCATAACACACTGCTGTTCTGTACATTCGATCCGGATTTCGAACTTTCTTCAATCCTTCAGGGGAGCAGAAGAGAGAAGTAGAGAACATGGAGCAAAAGAAGCATTGTGCTGTGTCTGTGAAGGCTCTGCTGTCCTCCACCATGCAAGCATGCAACACACACACACACACACATACAACATAGCTGCACACAGTGGGGACAGCAGGCTTAGATTACAGCTGCATTCAAAACACAACACACAAACACAAAATCTGGCAACATGAAACAACAATAACAACAATAACAACAATAATAAGAGTAATATTAGTAATATTATTATTTAATCATCACTTTAAGTCATCAACTGATTAAGTCGTCACTTGTTTCGAGGCATTTATCGCAGCGGTTGGGGGTCCCTATCGATGGAGAAAAGGGTCCACAATCAGGCTGAAACGCCGCCATGGCTCCGTTAGATTAGGGTCAATAACATTGCACATCACATCAGTAGTAAACTGGATGAATCGATGAGATCAATGTGAGCAGGCCATGCGAGGCGGCCCGTAAGGGTCTGTTAGAGACAAGGCATTAGGAAGGATACGTCTCAGCGACCACAGGCTGGACCTGCGGCCCATCTATCCATAACTCGCTAATTGAATTAGCGGCAGACAAAAGAAGAATCTGCAGGCGGATTCACATAAAACCGGAGGAGTGAGACATGTGAGTGAGAGCGTGGCGAGGTTACATTTTTACTTCTTGACTAAAGAGTGGAGAGGGGTTTTTTATTGTTTTTTTATTATTATTATAACATTGCTGCACAAGCACTTTTGCGAGTTAATGGCTGACTGTGTGCTTACTTGATGTTTCGCTGCTGCTTCACCTTAAACTTTGAATGAAATGATACAATCTTAAAAAACGTCTTATGCTCCACTAACTTGTAAATAAAAGAAAAAGGCTTTGTGAGGTAATGGCATTAGCTGAGTTGATAGAGCAAGAAAAACAAAAGTCCCTTTTTTTTTGGTCTATGTTGTCAGCAAAACTGATTGTTTGTTGCCCGGTTCTAATGTGTAGCCAACCTTCTACTCATGTATGAGAGCTGCGCTTCGTTTTGCTTTCTATATTTGCTTCTTTCAAAGTAAAGCTGTTTTGTAAAGGCTCACAGAACCAATAATCGAGTTAAGGAGAGTATATTTGAAACCGAAATCCTGTTCATAATGGCTCCCGAAATAACACAAGCTGTAGCAGGCCTTGTTTACAAATGATCCGAGTCCCCACCCTGAGCTAAATATTCCCCAATTTAGGTCTTGTCCTAAAAAAGTTGAAGCTTGCAGTGCTTCATAAAAAGCCTTGCCTGTACAGTGGCCTTATCCAAAGCAGTCTCTGTGTAAGACAGATCAAACCTGCCATCCCGATGCCCTGCAGGAATTGTTCTTATACTAGCAGCTCCACACCGGCTTTTATGAGTGTGGAGGAAAAAAATAAGTCCTCTGGAGGCCTGACAATCATTTAGGCGGGAGAAAAGTACTCCAGGATGTAAACATTATACCACTAAGCGAGACTGGGTCGTCCCCCCTGGGTTTAACACAAGAAATGACCCGGGTTTGTTATGGGCCATCATAAGACCTGCCAAACAACGGAGAGTGATTGCTGTACACAGTACACTTGCGCGGCTCCCATAGCTCAAGGACAAAAAGGTTAAGTAGAGGCTGTTCAGATCTATATGTGGAATCCCGGCCCACAGGGAAATTGTCTTAACTATTATCAGTGGAATTAAGTTTTACTTACAAATGTACTATTCTATATTCATCTGTAACCAATACTAATGCAGATTGGATTCCTAACTAAGGATCCCTCCTAACGCGCTCTATTTTCGCAGGCCTGGTTTGTGCGTGACATCATTGCAGAGATGTGAACGTGCGAGCGGCGCCCATCCCCCTCCCGCTTCCTCCTTACTGACCGACCTCAGAGGAATACCAAAAATAACTTAACCTGTTCGCCAGTGGGAGTTTCAAGTCAGTAGTTTCAATGAAAGCTTCGACACAGAAGCACGGGAATGAGTAAGTGTTTGCCTATTTGTTAAGTCCAGCAATATGGATGAATGCATTAGGCTTATACGCCACAGCAAAGTCATTACTTTCATAAAACCAGATGTCTTCATGTTTTGTCATAGACAGATCCTGCAAACAAATTAAGCGTTTAGTACCCAACTTTTAAAGCTCAATACCACCCCCTAGTGGACATTTGTTCAAAGGCTCGCCCACTGACGCCCTACAAACTACATCTCCAGCGATCATTATTTTTGATAAATAGAGACGTTTTGTTTCCCTTACGTTTTAAGATAACGCACATCTACCTCTGTGTTCCCTTTTTAAACGACGTACATTCATTTGTTTGATAGTATAATACGAGATGTCTAATATAATGCCATATATACTGTGTGTGTGGACTTTTTCTTTCTACAGAGCACTTTTTTGGTTTCATGAATGGTCATTGGGCTAATTTTATGGTCTCAGCTCGAATATGTTACACATACAAGGCTGATCACAAAATAAATACGTTTAAATAAATGGACAGACACTAGGCCTACAACATGAATACAAAAAATCTATTTAGGAACATTTAACATCTCACAAATGAAGGGTCACTCCCCTCAGCTTAGTACTATCTTAAGAAACACCAAGATAAACATTAGAAAGTCCAATGGGAGAGTGTATCAATGGATCCGTTTTGTCCAGAGGTTGGAGACGACGGTCTTTAATGACGCCGTATCAATAATTGATATCGATGAGAGATCGCATCTTAAACCGCGTTCGGCCATACTCTATTTGACCCGATATTTCCACTCAGAAAGTTTTGTTCACCGAACGTGGCAATGTTGATAATTATAGTCTCTTTATTCTCGTCCTCTCGTCCTAATTCATTTTTTTCCTCCATATCATATTATTAGAATTAATTTCCACACTGTTAGGTTTCGCTTTATACATAAAGTTGTTAAGTGAGTCCAGATCCAACAGAAGGTCAAATCTGAATGTTTTTGCCACCAAGTAAAGTAAAGTCTAATGTAATGTGGGCTCCAGGCGCGCTCTTGGAAATTCAACTCCAGCCTCTCCTCCTCCATCATCCTCTCCTCCTCCATTCTCTCCTCCTCCATCATCCTCTCCTCCTCCATCCTCTCCTCTTCCATCATCCTCTCCTCCTCATCCATCCTCTCCTCCATCCATCCTCTCCTCCTCCATCATCCTCTCCTCCTCCATCATCCTCTCCTCCTCATCCATCCTCTCCTTCTCATCCATCCTCTCCTCCTTCATCCTCCTCCTTCATTCTCTCCTCCTTCTCTCCTCCTCTCCTCCCTCTCCCTCTCCCCCTCCTCCCCCCCCCCCCCCTCCCCCCTCCCTCCCCCCTCCCCCCCCTCTCCCCTCCCCCCTCCTCCCCCTCCTCCTTATCCATCCTCTCCTCCTCCATCCTCCCCTCCTCCATCATCCTCTCCTCCTCCATCCTCTCCTCCTCCATTCATCCTCTCCTCCATCATCCTCTCCTCCTCCACCCTCTGCTCCTCCTGGTGTGGAGGCATCCATCCCATCCCGGGCGCGTTAAACCACCCGGCATCATTCTAAGCGCTTTGTT
>OMKN01016025.1:0-12580 GCA_900302345.1 Melanonus zugmayeri
GCTGCATTTGTCCGTCTGGGACCTCGGTGTGGTCCAGCACAATGGTGTTGTCCCTGTCGAAGTTGGCGGCGGCAGCGTTCTCCCTGGAGAACACCACGGCACGCGGGTCTCGCACCAGGTGGACGATCCGCAGGTCCAGGGTGGGGTCCCGGAGGAGTGGGTAGAGGGACTCCAGCTCGAAGAAGCGCACCTCCTTTAGCACCACGTGGCTGTAGGTGCGGCAGGCCTCCTCGGCCCCCCGCAGCCCCCTGGTGTCACAGTGATACTGGCACTCGGCTGGGTCGTTGAGGCGGTCACGGGGGGAGAACGCGCACGCCGGTGGGGAGCAGAGCGCCCGGCTCTGGCTCCACATGAACAGTGAGGACACGTTGTGCTGCTCGGGCAGGTAGGCCTCCACCACCGACAGGTCACACTGGAACACGCTGCGGACCAGGTCCCTCACCGCCATCTTTAGGTTGCGAGCGCCGTAGTTTGGCAGTCGGCTCCAGACGTGCCAGGCGGGCTCCATCAGGTAGAAGACGGAGGGATGCTGGCTGAAGACTTGGCCCAGGAAGGACGAGCCAGAGCGCCAGGACGAGACCAGCAGCACGTGGACCTTGCCCTGGGCTGGTGAGGGCCGCCGGCAGGGGCTGACCTGGGTGTACCAGCCAAGCAGCAGCACCACTGCAGTGCCTTGGAGAAGCACCAGGAAAGCCAAGGTCACAGGGCCCAGTCTCCAGCGAGTCATGTTGCTGGCCTGGGGTCCCAGGCAGTCTCTCTCTCTTCCAGTGGCTCAGGGAGAACCGTGTCGGTGAAGCTGTAGGAGATCCCTCACGCTGCTGTGGTCCACTTATTGTTCTCCAAGACTCTCTCTCGCTCTCTCTCTCTCTCTCTCTGAGACAACGGGACTCTGCTGCTGCTGCTGCTGCACAAAGGATATTGGAGTGGGTTAGTGGGCAGGGCAAGGATGTAATACAAGTTGAGTTGGACAAGTATGACAACTATGACCATAGACGAGGAGTATGAAGTTTGGGGAAGCTATATGCGGGCGCACAAAGTGCAAGAGTAAAATGTTTTTGTTTCTTTACTAATTTGAGCGCAAATACTGTTTTTTGAGCTACAAAGCTGCCTGTCGCTGATGAGAGTAACGTTAAAATAAACTCACCAACGAGTGGGTGGCTGTGACTTGAGCTTGTGAGGCTCACTGGGAAAGAGGGGAGGGAGGGAGGAAAAACATAAAACTACGACTATGGTTGAGACGAATAGACAAAATGCATTGTATCAATGATACTACACAACAATAACAAGCAATAGACAACTGCTTTAAATACAATGGAACTGTTTTGTTTTTTGTTTTTGTGTTTTGTTTGGGGAAGCTTAGCTTCCCCTAGCCTATGGACTTGTGACTATAACACATGACTATGACTATAACACATTTAGGATATAGCTAGAGAAATTAGAAAATGAGTCTCACTCTAATTATAATTGTTATATCTTTGGGCATATATAGGTCTATATATATATATATATATATATACATATATATAATTGTGTTTACATAACGGGGCTGTAATAAAGTAACAGTTCCCTTGATAGTAAGAGGAGCGTGTCATACACTGGCTGCCTGGCTGCTTATTGAGCAAGCCCTAACAAGATCATGTCCGACCTTTAGGCTACGCTCATGAACAATGCATCCCAGCAACCCCTCTTTCTTTCCAACTTCCTTTTCGTCCAGGTTTCATTTGGTCATTTTTGCGTATTTCTTACGCTCTTACGCTGGATTCGTACCGGTTTCGTTATACATTTTTATATTATACTGTAAACTAAACTATTATAAAATGTTCAAAACATAGACATTCTAAATACATCTAATTGAATCAATGCATGCACAATGGAATTTGATAGGCTAAAATAAATCAATATAAATATCATATGTTGTTCGTCTTGGCACTTAATTAATTCGTACTTGGCATCGTATGTTTGTACGTCTTGGCACTTAAATAGCACTTAGCAAAACGTGTTCCATTGAGATCTTTGAAAACTTGTTCTATGGACGTCCTTACTGTACCGACAGGGATGTTGTTGTTTTTTTCCGACAAAATGTACTTACTGTAAGTCGCTTTGGATAAAAGCGTCTGCTAAATGCCCTAAATGTAAATGTAAAATGTAAATCATGAGCATCATCAGCCCAGGATATAATCTAGGCTATTTACATTTGTATCCATTTGAGTAGCCTACCGTGAAATTCCTTTATGCCGTGGGCCTATAGCCTTTTTAGTGTGCCCAAAGATGTTCACTGGCCCCTTCTGTTCCCCCAGCTATGTTCTGCAGGCGGCACTGACAATGTTCCACACTCATAGCGCGTTCACACCGTGCAGCCGCTATGAATGCAGGCAGCCACTCGGTCCTGCAAACCGATCCTGTAAACGGAACACAACTCATTTGTAACCAGCACCATAGATCATCGGGTAATCCATTCTCTACTAATGGGCTATAGCTTACATTGGTGGCTCCCCCATATCAAATGAACACAAAACCCATATTGTTATTTGTAGGTCTACTCTTATGACATTACATCGAACACCGACAAACATTGCCAAAATGTGATTCAAAGCATTTCATCATATTCGGTGATTACACTTTTAATTAGGCTTAAGCATATGTGCCTTAAATTGGTTGCGAGAAAGTTGGCAATCTTGAATCCAAATGTGCTTTTGTTCCGCAAAAAGTTTGCATGCGAACCAGGTCGCTTAAACCGCTATCCCCGTGTTGAGCTCTGATGGTCGATCGGACTTCGATTTCTTAAATGATGGAATGAATAAAAAAATCTCCTCGCATAAACAACATATTATATATATAGCATACAATATACAAATCAACACGGGGGCATTTGCTTGCAAATCACCTGTAGATACAACACAAAACCTCCCGGCCGAGGGGAGGATGGGTCGCAGTAAAGTAGCCTACTTACCTTGACCAAACTGTAGGCCTGTGGCGAGGACTATAAATAATGTATGTCCAACTCCTTCAACCCTGATACCTCTGCCTGCACCAAACTCCATTTATGCAGTGAGTAAAGTTTTGGGACGTGGCTATTGAGTGCCCGGGCTATGGGTGTGGTGTGGGACGAGGACAGTCCATTGAAATCGGAGGGGTGGCATTCTGCAGGCGGGACCCCCAGGGACGCCGATAGGGGGAGATGAAGTAATGCTCTCCCCGACCTAAAGCACATTTTATTTTGTATGTAGGCTATTAATTAATTTGACAATCAGTACATGAACTATTTGCATAGTGTCTTGATAAATAAGCTACATGTGTGTCAGTGTTATCATAAAACACCTGTAATTATTATTGTAAAAATGGTGCCGTGTAGACCAAAGCATGTTTTGGTTAGTATCCTGACATCGAAAATTAAGATTTACAGGCCCTGCTGGTTGGATGTCAACCTGCCTGTCAAAGAAATCCATCTGTATTTTTCTCCCATCAGAGAACCATCACTTTCCCCTGTCTCTCATATGGGCTTCTCCATACAAAGTGGTGTATGGTGTATGATTTCTATAGAAACATTCCCTGGATGGATTGACTCATGGATGAGTGTTTTATTCTTGAGAAACTTTCTAGTTCAGATACCATACTTTAATGGAGTAAATAGCTGCAGTAGAAAGGTTTTCATGCAGGTTTAATGTAGTATTAAATGTGGCTTATATAATTGCTAAATAGTAACAATATAAAATGAATGAACACAATGTACAAATATAAGAAATTGTATTTATTATGACTAAATCCATGTACAAAGCCAAAACACATAAAAGACAGTTTTGGTCAGAATGTCAACCGTGTGTGTGTGTGTGTGTGTGTGTGTGTGAATAATATGACAGTGGTATGACATCACCAGACGCTCCACACCCCGCTCCTTGGCATTGGTTCTGGAGCCATGGTTTTTCTCATTACCAGAAATGGGTCACATGAGATGAGGCTTCACCACAGGGTTCGGCAGAGTGGGCAGGACCTGGTTTTCGAACACAAAGGTCTGGACGCGTGTGAACACCCAGAGGAAGATGAGCAGCACGCTCACATACTGGATCCAGGCATACTTTATGGTCTCCCAGAACCCGGGTCGGTAGGTGGAGGAAGGGCTGTTAAGGAGCGCTCTACTTGGCTTAAACATGAATAAACGGTTGGTCATGATGATGGCATGGAAGTGGAAGGGTGGAGATGACCTACCACAGTAGTTCTAAATAGCTACATTGTAAAAGGGCTGCATATGTATAGTGCACTCTTGTTGTTCCTATGACCACAGCAAGGACTTTAAAATCAATACCTCCCATTTACCAACACACACGTAACAAATATGACTTTAGGCTGGCTTTACATGGTGAAACTTTCACGCAACTTTAGTTGGTTGCAACTTAGGTGAAACTAAGTTGCACTTGAGTTGCATGGTCTAAAGCCCTCTGCAACGCACTTGAAACATGTCTGAAACTCAGCCGCAACAGTTGCAAAACTCAACTTTGTGGAACAAGTTTCACGCAACAGTCAGATGATGACGTCAAACAAATGAGCCATGTAACATTAAACACGGCTCGTTTTTAATGAACAAAATAAAACCGGAAGCTTGAGAAGGAAATTATCCTCATTGACTTCATGCAAGGTTGGTAATGGACGCTGTTTTTCATTTTGTCATTTGTTTTTCCAAGTCTTCGTCTTTGATTTTCAAGTTTTCATTTTGTCAAACAGCTGAGCCATGTCAACAAACAAATGTGAGCTAACATTAAAAGGCCCTTAAGCCGGTGGCTGGCTACCGCTAGCTTAGTTGGCGATTGTTTGAAAATGTTGCTAACATTTGTTATACCGGTCTGTGATTACTTCCTTTTCCTCTTCCGTACCAATTCTGTTGAGTATTTAGCGTGTGCGTGCCTGCCATGAATGTAAACAATGGCAGAACTTTCGTCTTTTGAAATCAATGTGCGTCGGTCAGTACGTTTGTGGACAACATAACAGTGAATCGCCATACAAGTACTCTTATCACAAATACCAATGTGCTTTATTGCTATTGTTTACAATTGTGGCAGGCATGCTAAATAATAATAATTCATTTTATTTATATAGCGCTTTTCAATGACCCAAAGTCGCATTACAATAACAAAGAAAATATCAGATACAATACAGGGGTGAGAACAAGGAGACAAGCAGGGGCAAGAAGAGAGTTACGATGGTTATAGAGTTGCTAAGTTACGCCCACCTCACGCCTGGACCTTAGAAATGGAAAAAGTTGTATGGGAGTCAACAGAGCTACATTTTCAGCTACTTACTTTCATTCCTCTTAAAGAGACAAGACAATTGGAAAAGGTGGGTGCCTATTGACAAGGATCGTCGCTGATTGTGTGTGTTTTGTGATTTCTCGTGTTTTCTCCATTATTCATTTCATTTGCAATTTGTCATTGTGTTTTGCCGTTGTGATTCCCTATTTGTCGTGATTTCCTATATGACGTTGTATTTTTTGATTTGCTGTTTTCTGTTGTGTTTGTTTATTTGTCATTGTGATTTGCACTTCAGGGCCACCGTAGAATCTCCATGAAATGTTCCTGGCAGGGGATGTCTTGTTTATAGCCCAAAGACGCTTAATTCAAGTATTACATATTTGAATTACTTAGTATTACTTAACATCAAGTATTACTATAGTCCATTAAAAATGGACTATAGTACGCTAGTACCCATACATATGAAAACACAGAGTTGCTTAAACACTGTCATCAAAGTTACTCCTGATTCTTTTTGCTTCCTCTTTGAGCAATACTTTACACCAGTTAACTAATGTTGACTGACATTACAGTCTTGTACCCATGATATTTTTTCAAAACGTTTACAATTTTGCTCTGTTTACTTTTTCCGTTTCTAAAGGTCAAGTATGTCATACGTGCCTAAACGTCACATATGTCCAGGCATGACACAAGTCAAATATTTCCTAATGATAAAACACTTGAGGAATGACGACATCCAGTTTATATTGTGTGCAAAGAGCCCACAAAAACTCACCTTGGACTCCTACCACAAAAGAAGAAGAAGAGAAAAAGAAAAAGGTGTTATGGTTCTGGTTTCTTGCTGAAGTTGAAGTTTGACTTCAGCTGAAGTCTTTATGAAAGGATATCTGATGACTTCCAGAGGGTAGCGGATCTCAGCGCTGAGCTGGAAAGGGGAGCCAGTCGCTCTCCCGACGGTCCACACTGGGCTGGGGCATAAGAGGGTCGTGGTCACTGGGATAAAGGAGACGGAGATAGACACAGAGACACCATGAAATCCCCCTCAAAAAAGAACCAAGCGTATTCTTGCATTGAGGTTATTATTGTGCAGTGTGTACGTAGTATGTTTCACTGGACTGGAAAGCATGTGGTATGGGCCTTTTTCACCTAGTGGCCATCTTGGTTCTAAACACTCCGCTTGGTGGGGGAACTGAATGTGGAAAGTTCTCCCACCCAGAGCGCTTAGAACCAAGATGGCCGCTAGGTGAATAAGGCCCATATGGGGCGATGAACATGTGTGCATTGTTCATACAGTGAGCGGACACTCACAATTACGTTCCTGATAGGCCTTGATTATGTTGACGAGATTGTATGCACTGGCAAAGGGACTCGAACCATCAATCACCGACACCTTGGTTGGAATGGAAAGAAGAATGACAGTGAACACAGACGGGTGAATACAAATATTGTATTTAGAATTGTATGTTTGCAATTTGTGTTTGCTCCACAAGTAAACTAAGGAGTGTAAACTAACTGGTTTAAGATGGTTTATCTAGACATGTCGAAATGTGCATTTTCTGAAGAAAATGCGTGTGGTTGCATGAGCCAACTCATCATATGTGCAATTTTCTGTGAGCATGCCAACATGCTAATGCTAGCAAGACTAATACACAAACACGCCAAGTTTCAAGTCCCTGGGCCACTTAGAAGCGGACTTGTGATTGATTGAATGATGTCGGCTCATTTGCATATTCTCATTTATTTGTGCATAACTCTGCCATTTTTAACTCAATTAAAAAAAAGTAATATACCCATGGTCAGGAACATCTAAGGAGCATGTGTACCACATTTTGGTTCATTTTGGTTCATAGTTCATGAGAAGAAAAAACAAAACAGAAAAGGTACAGGAAAATCTATCCAGGCGGACCTTATGGGTCCTTGAGGCAAAAATATTCAGCATGTCAAATAAGGCCCATATACCAAGTTTCAGAATCTTTTGTCAAATGGGCCGTTTAACTTTGACTTCAAGTTATAGTGCCCCCTGTGGTCAAAGTGGTACTTAACGTTTTGGAGACCTGCTTAATTGGGGGTTCTATGTGTGTGCCAAATTTGAGCGACCATGGGCAAATGTAAATGCCTGTATTAGCCAAAAACACAGGTCTACCAGATGTAAATGTATCAAAATCATCATCAATTATATATCTAAGGTAAACGGTAGCAAAATCCACCACCAAAACAGAATCATGCATGTATCCCTTTAATGGCTTGCATAGCATTGGCGAGAGCTCATGGTCAAAATAAGCCAACTGTAAATTAATGTATCTGCTTCGTTTTTGAGATACAAAATTCCCCATTGGTATGATTATTCTATTGATTACACCCCTCTTTATAGCCATCTCAAGCCGCTGAGCCTACGTCATTGTGACGCAACGTTATAGGCGTTTAAATGTCAAAAAAATGGTAAACACTAAATGGTCGATGGTACGTTGAAAATGGCACTGTGATGTAATTTTTTGAGCTATTAACACAAAACTTCACATTATCTAAGGGGGGTGTCCTCAAGTTGCTGATTGAGTGATTTTCATGCCAAAAGGGGGCTTCCCCTGTGTTATGCAACAGCAAGACAGTCTGCTCTGCTATACACCAGATCCATTTTACTCTGGATGCTGTGAATATACAAATACCTGATGAAAAGTTGGTTCAGGCTTCTCCAATGATTTAGAATAACAACTAGTGTGTACTGATACAAGTTGTTTGACATCTTTATATTGAGAATAGATTCAGATTATGTATAAAAACGTCCCCATCACTCGCTGTTGCCTTTAGTATTTTTTCATTTTAAGATGAAATATCGAGTATCAAGGGGAAGTTTTCATATCCAAAATCACAGACATCAAAGCCCCTAACCCAGATATATGTTCGTTTGGCTGGTTGTGCAGTTGTTGTTGCATATGTCACTAAAAATAATCCTTCTCTTTTCACACCAATACTGCAGAACCACACATCAGACTAGCTGTATCACCAACGGATGCATATGGTAAAACGGATGCATATGGTAAAGAAAAAACAAACAACCCAGAAAAAAGAAAAAATCAGAAAAAACAAACAACCCAGAGAGATTAGACAACCTATCAGTGACCAAGAGGCCCAACTGAACATACCCACTGCCCACTTCAGATGCAACAAAATCTGAAGACCCCACTTTTCCTATGGATGTACCGCACATCTAAGAAATCTGAAATTACTACACTGCATTGGATAAACAAGACAAGAAATTGTCACCAAAAGCACTACAGGACAGAAGTAGTGTCCCAGACGACTCCCAGAAGATTAGAATGACAACCACCAATATCACACAATATCCAATGTCACCATACTCATCATCACCTGGACCTCCATGTTAATGGTCTAAGGACAAATATCCCCTTCAAATCACCAGACACCATAGCTCCTGTGGCATACCCAAACCTTCAAATCACCAGACACCATAGTTCCAACTCTGTTACAATTTGGTTTAGGGTTAGCCCTAACCCTAAATAACTTAAGCTTTCTCCCTTTTCCCACATGCCTAATAGGGTTTTATTATGTTTTTTTTTAAATGTTGTATTATTAACATTACAACATGATTCAAACCACTAGAGTACTAGAGTTATTGTCTATGTTTGTTCTTGTCCGCGTTTGTCTTGTACACTTGTTTTTTAACTGCTGATCAGTACGAACATAAAACAATCATCAGGTTCTAATGTAGTTACAGCAATAAGGTTTCTTAACTGCTATGTAAACACCTACGCCTACAGGTTATGAAACCGGTAACATTTATAATTTGTAGCACAGCGTTGTTAAATACTTGATTCTGCCAACCATCTTAATCCACCGCCAAAGTATGGCCATTCATTTATTCACCCATCATTCACCCATGATGGGTGAATGGGTAAATCAATTCTGCAAATCAATTCTGTCAAATATTGACGTCACACCCACTCGGAAATACACACAAAATACATAAACAAGAGTATGTTCATTATAAACCTAGGTCACGTCTGTCGACTGACCTGATGTCTAAAAGACAACCATTAAAAAAAGGGGAGGGGGGGGCGGCATTGTTCTCTCACATTGTAAACATTGTAGAGGCCTCGGTGAGGCAGCGGGACTCTCTGCTGTAGCCTCAGGTCTCCGGCAACAAACAGCTGAGCTCCGGGGACTGGAGAGGAGTATTGGATGTAGGCCAGGCTCTGCATCACGACGGTGGACATCCTCTGAACAAAGAAAAACAAAACATTTCCTGGAAGTAGAACTTTTCTTGAAACCAGACAGCTGCAGGGGTTGTGCCACCCGATGCTATGGTTTAATTTGGGCTTGATTGAAATGGACAAATGTGATACTAGAAAATAATATGTGAACACAATAAAGTAGAATATTACATTACAAGCTAGCAGGTGGAACACAAGAGACGTACAAAAAGCTGGTAGCTGAATGTGAGGAGCAGCTGGACACTGTACACCTGTTCCTCGGGTTTGAGAGGGAGCTGCACTTCCAAGATTAGACGGTCCAACTTGCCATCCTGGTTCTGGTCCTGCTCCTGAACCTGGCCATCATCCCCACACACACACACACACACTTTAATAATAATAATTCATTTTATTTATATAGCGCTTTTCAGTGACCCAAAGTCGCATTACAATAACAAAGGGAATAACATGATACAATACAGGGGTGAAAACGTGGAGACAAGCAGGTGAGATGCAATACAGTACAATAACAGATACAATACAATAACAGATGGGATGTAGATACAATAGGAAAACTGGTGGACACAGAATAGACAGACAACATGAACAAAGGAAATTACAGAAATATAACATGGTGGATCATCAGGGGTAGGGGAGGTTGTAGTAGGCTTGAGAGAAAATAAATGTTTAACATACTTTATGTTTACCAAGATGCTAGATTTCTAAGCAGTGTCACATCACCTGTCAACTGAATCCCTTAATTTTCAACTTACCGAGATTGTAGGAATACGGAGGTTGGGCCCAAGCAAGTTGTTAAAGCTGGAAAAAGTACTCCAGGCTACATAGTCTCCCTTGGTGTTGATCGATGCAACAACAAGAGTTTGATACTGGAACCTCACAACAGGCTGCTCTTCATAGGTGCTCCTCTTGATCCAGAAGCCTAAAACAAAGCAGCTTTAAACTGCGAAAATGCCCACGTCTCCATAGATACATGTATCAACAGCATGATATGTAATGTAGTCGTAGCACTTCAACATGTCAAACGTGTAGCGGTAGGGGTGGTAATAACAACGAGTTGGACGTTTGACAGTCTTTCTCATTACCTTGGCTTCTGTAAGCAACCAGTAGAGGTGAAATGTATGTAAGACACAAAACAACAACCAGAAACAACGTAGCCTTCGTGCAAACGCTGGTTTTGTACCGAATCAAAGCCGGGTGAGAATAGACTTCATAGAAAGCCATAACAACAACGACCGCGGAGTATCATTCATTCAGCAGATAGCACACATGCTAACTCGGTAATGAGTCCTATCGGCGTAACGTTAGTTAAATAAAGCACGGTTTACAAACGAAAATATGAACACAGCTAATACAGCTTAAAAAAAAGCATCTCCATCTGCAGCTATTTGAAACAACACCGCATTTGGAGGTAAGTAAAGAGGCTAGGACCACTTATTTGGCAAGTATATTAGCTAGGTTGCGCGCCATGCTTTTGCTACTTCCTGTCCTTCGGCTTAGCGTCTCAAACGGTTGCCATGACTGCCGCTGGTCTCTTGGCAACAACATCTACCAACGGCGTTATACACCCCCCCCCTACTCGCCGTGCAAAATGGTTTGTCCAAACGGTGACATCACCTTTCCACCGCCAGACAGGACAGGACGCTGGAAGCTTCTAGCTGGAGACGTGTTGTTTTGATGTTTGGTCTCAGCGTCTGATCCAACTCAACCACATCGACACTAGCCGCTTATTTGCGCGTAGGATTCTGGTTTTAAGCATCACGCCTCAGTGTGAGGGATACGGCCAAAATGAAATGGATGTTTAAAGAGGATCATTCCCTCGGTAAAGGGATTTTGATTGTTATGAAACGGATGTTATTTGCTGTCATACATATTTGAATCGATGCTGTATGTAGTTTCATGCGTGTCATCCTCAAAGTGCAGCTGTGCATGCGTTTGTGTCCTCTGTCTGTCTACGCCCTGCTGCCATATTAACGCATAGAGCTCCCGTTTGCATTAGTATACAAGTAGGCTATTTGCTTAGCGCAGCATCGTCCGATCAGAGCAGGTGCAGGTGGTAACGTTAGGCTGTTGAAGGAATAGCTCTATGTTTTTGGTGTAGCCTGTAGTACTGCCATTTAGACGTGTCATTGTAGACATACATCCATTCATAGGTTGTTTAAACCATGAATTTACCCCCACCCATTCCAGGCGTCAGCTAGAATAGAAAGCAATTCCTAGAAAGCACGAGTTGGATGTGTTAAACCTATAGACTAGGTTAAACCTGGAAAGCCCCACCACGCCTAGTCAAATACCATACGAGGCCTTTAACCAGCGGCGTAGATAGACCCTGCCCGCAGGCACAGGGAACAGAGATGGAGTCCAATATAATGTGCTATATATGTTCACCATTTGCATGGTGTTAGCTTTTTCAATACAACCTAAACAAAAGCTAACCCAGCTTAGACATTTCACTGTAAAAAACCATTAGGCCTTTGTAGCATGTCAGAAAATAATATAGTAATATGTGTAGCGTGTGCTGTTGGTAATAGATGGTCTTGTTTTCTTTGCCTAACATCTTTACAAATCCTAGTGATAGACGCCGATGTAAATCAAGATGATTCTCGGGCTGAACTACTTTTGCAGTACAGCTTGCTTGCTAGGTTTGATAATAACAGTGTTTTGTTTATTTTTAACTTTCGGACATGGTCATCTGCCCTCATTTGAAAGAAACTCACTTGAGCAGAAAGAGAGAGAGAGAGAGAGGTGGTGTATTGCATGGAGGAGGAGGATCAAGTAGTCGTTGGGTGATGGGATGAAGGGGGCTAAGAGGCCCCGGCTCATCCAATTAATCTGACTTCCTGTTTGTCTCTGGTTTCTCCCTCTAGAACACAGATGTGTGGAGTCAGCCAAAATACGCAACAAATACCCCGACAGAGTGCCGGTGAGTGAGGGGTGCAGCTTGGGAAGGAATGAAGATGGATGGTGGGAGAGAGAGACGAGTGAGTGAGAGAAATGAAAGAGAGAGAGAGTTACAGGGAGTGCTCTGACTACATGAGTGGCAGGTATGTGTGTGGGTGGTTGAGGTGGATGAACATAGATCTGTGAGTGAGTGAAGGACAGCGTCGCAAACCG
>OMKN01016038.1:0-11974 GCA_900302345.1 Melanonus zugmayeri
TTTTGGAAGTAGAGGTAACGTAACATTATGTGATATGCTCTCATTGGCACCAGTTAAGATGCTGGCATCTCAGCTAACAGAATATAAGAATTAGTTGTTGAACTCAGTGAATAACAGTGTAGATGAATTAACTGAGAGTATGCAAATTAGCTGTGAAGCAAATGTAAAATTTCCATCCACATTAGTAGGTTTTATCCTACTAATTATCTGTAGCGTTCAGATAAATTAGGAGCATTTGTGTTATAGGCTGTCAGTTTATTTAAAAGTGGTAGGTTTGTTTCTTCCAACCAAAATCCCATTAAAATTATGTTGGTTGATTTTTTCAACCCAGCTGTATTAACAGTATTTGCATGTACTACAGTTGCACAGATCCCATCGCTGCACAGGGAGTTGATTTAGTACTCAGAAAATCTGAAAACACAAAACAGGAAGGTAGGAGGTTTGGTACATTGGTCATTGTAGTCATACAATTGTGGCAATATATTAATAGTTATATGTTCATAGTTATATAAAAATGCTGTGAGGTTAGTGCATCGAGTAGGACAGAATAGTTGATATTTGAGGCCATTTCTATTCAAGTAAAACATATTTTTAATCTATAGTAAATATGACAATTCTTCTTTCTCTCTGCAGATCAGTCTGGCCTCGATCTCGTTGAAAGCCTTTTCCAAAAATGTCAAAATGATAGGACCATCAGCTCTAGGGGGAGGGAGTTTCAGTTCATGACGAAGTAAGGAGCAGAGGGTTTTCTCAGAAGAATATGTTTTTGCTTTACTTCCAACCGGATTTGGCAAGAGAAGAGAGCAAGAGCGTCACACTGGCTGGAGTTTTTTGAACAACGTAAGGCCGTGCCCATATATGGAAATCAATTACTGCCCAGCCAAGGCCAGACTGATTTTCATTGCGAAACGCAAACTTGAATATCTGGATGGTCTCCGGAGGCTACCATTTGACTGCACTGAAGATTAAAAGGCAATTCATTATTCCCTCAACTGAATCATCTGGAGTTATCTGGAAACTGTTTTTAATGAAAAATGTAAACTATATTCAAACACTTTATTTGACATGACACAAGGACAACTCAAATTAATAAAATAGATACATACTTCTGATACAGAATGTTTAATTAAAATAGTTATTTTATGTAATAAAGAAATTTTGTTAATAGGTTAATGATAATAATTTACCGTCTGCAGGCAAACCCCCAAAGTCCCCATGACCAAATCCTTTTGTGGTTTTAAAGATAGAAATGTACTAGATTGGTCGGTCAATTATCTAGAGAGAAGAGTGATTGCAGGCAAAGCAGCCATAGCAAACGCTTTCCTTTTAATTAGCAGGCTAGTTTTAATCAATCTGTCTTAGTGGAAACACAAGGCTGTTTTTAAATGAGGAAAGGTAAACAGATCCTTAATCTTCTCTACTGCAGGTTCACAAAGTATTTGTAATGGCAAATGATGAAAAGTACACCATATAAGCACAATATGCTCTCAGAGGGCTGTATTTCATATCACAGACCCTGAGAACAGAGGAGAATATGTTAAAAGGGGAACTTCACCGATTTTTTTTATTTTTTATCTTGCCCCAAATCGAGTTGGGGTAAGATTTGGTATCTGCGCTGAGCTGCGCCCCAGAGACACAGAGAGCATTGGCAACAACTGCAGGCATTTTTCACACTATATCCCTAATGCGGATAGAGATAAAGTGGAAAAGTGGCAAAGTTATGTTTTAATAGCCATAAATTAATGAATGTATCATTGACGATTACACATGCTCAGGAATGTGTTGGCCTAATTGCAGGCCTCTGGTGCTGAACCCAATTATACTTTTAAGGCCGCCTGTGGCACTTTATCACAAAATACTTGCTGAGTGGAACAAGATGCCCCAATGGGTAACTCTTAGTTGCTCCATTACTAAAGGTTAAGTATTCTAATCAACACAACCTAAAATTGAGAGACGTTGGCCTGCCACCGCATTATGGGTGGCCAATGTCTTAGTACAAATCACAGAAGAAAATGTATGGTGCTCAAGCTTAAAAAAGGTGAATGACTGATACTATGAATACTGTGAGATACTGAGACTGTATACGTCCGTCACGACCACTCAAAATCTTTAATTCCCTGGTCACCCACATCCAAACAGGAACATACAGTATGTTCATAAATTCAAAGTTGATGTTATTAGTCATCCATCAAAGTTTGATTTAAAAAAAAATGTATTTACTATGATAAAAAGCTGTTTAAAAATGGCTATATTTGCTCATCTGAGATATTTCCAGGATTTACTGAGCGTGACAGAATGCTTTTTTATTACTATTTTTATTACTAAGTGCTACATATGCTACAGCCAACACTTTTTATTGCGTTGGGACATATAGATGCACTACAATTGAGAAATTACATTAAAATATATGGCCATTTAATGTATATGTTTTTCTGCTCAAAAGTATATATTATTATTATAATACAGATCATCCTGTAGCAAAAGGTTTGTTTAATAAGGCGTCAAATAATACATTCTGTACAGAATCCTTATGATTGAATGTAAACATTGTAATTGAACTCAATTTGAAGAATTAGGTGCTTCCTGCTGTATGATATAATTCCAGCTATTATCTTAAAAAGCAAAAGAGAAAGGTTGTGATATAATATGAACTTTGTATATATAGCGCAATTGCCTCTCAAAGCTGTTCAATGCTATAATAAGCAGAGATCAAAAATTATTGATAGCTTGGATTGAAAATGAGGTGAGCTCTGCTTTGTTGATATTGCAGGCTTACAGTATATACAATGCAGATAGTTTGTGAGCTTTGGGATGACTTACTGAACAAAATAGGTACTTCATAGGAGAGAATACCAACACAGAGCCATTGTTACAATCTTCTGGAGAAATAACTTCACCCTGCTTACCTCATCCCGTGACCACGTATACGAAGAGTCAAGAACAATCAGTACCACTCCCCAAGTGAACCATCAACATTTACATGGGAATAAAACCAAGACAGTAAGGGTGGGAAGAAAACGTAGAATACGTTTCTTTGTCTGCCTTTTATAAACTGTAGTATCTAGTTGCAGGCCCACTCATTTTTCAATGTTGTTGTTTTCAACAACTATCGACCAGATGTTTCCTTGACAACGCAAAGACAATACAACATTATTAGTTAGAAGCTAGAATTTTGTTTGTGCTTGAATCATGTTGTGTTTGTCTATTTATTTTCATAATTTGACTTCTTTCCAGAGATTATTTCTTGCTGGTGCTATGGGGGTCCAATACATGCAACTAGGGAGCAAGCCGACAACAAGCACCAGACGTGAGTTGCAAGATAATAAACACAAGTATATCCATATATCCGCTATCCGTGTGGCACATGACATGAGCTACAAAAACGTTGTTGTTAATGTTTTGCTCAATTTTTGTAAAAGCTATTAATTGCGACACTTAGCATACCTATGTGTAACATGCGCTCAAACTGGCTAGCGGAAGGAAAAAAAAAATTAGAATGATTGATGTTTTGATTGATAATGGTTGCTATTTCATTCAATATAATATCCAGTTATCTTCAACGGTATTTAGGATCAACTTGGGGGGGACCTCAATGGGGCCCCCCCTAGCAGCTGGGTCCCTGAAAGCTTTCCCCTTTTTCCCCCCTTATGGGCGGGCCTGTCTAGTTGCTAGTGTGTGGGAGGACTACACACCATTATAATAGAGAGCTTTCATTACATAGAAAAGCTAAATGGAGTCCAGACAGAAAATCTAATTTTTGCATTACTGTGAGATGCTTCTAGGATGGCCCTGCACACCCCAGTAATGGATCAATAGAGAGCTATGAGCATGACCCTTCTCTCACTTCACTATCCCTGTGACAGACCGCCGTCAACCAGTCCTGAAATAGGTCAACACGGGAATAATTCGGAAATAAACATGGTAGATGGTGAGAATAATGTCCCGTAGTGCCGGACTAGATAAAGCTGACCAACGTACAGTTTGTTGTCGAAATTGATACTTGATAAATGTGATACATAGCACATTTAAAACAAGAGTATCAAATCACATATCATTACGATACTTAGGCCTGCCAAGTTTAGTACAATGCCCAAACAGACATATCAAACAGACAGAACAGCTGTAGTGTTTTATGTTTGAGGGGTTAAAAAAAATAATAGGCCTACATTTTTTAATGAGGCTGCTTTATTCCAGTCTGTTGTGCAATGTTAGGATGTAATAACACCAACAATGGCATTATAATTATATAATTACATGAAAGAATGAATAATAATGAATCACACAGAACTATACTCTGCGAGTATGGCGATGTACATCTGACATAAGAACACACACAATTATTGTATTTAGTTTTATATATTAATTTGAGAGACATTTGTTTGAGAGACAACACTGGCATTATGATTATATACACGAATAATAACGAATCAAGCAGTTGAGAACTCTACTTTGCGTGTATGGCACACACAATTATTGTATTTAGTTGTACTGTGTATATTATAGCCCATTGTAAAATTTGAGGGACATTTTCATTTGAGAGACATTTAATATATTATATATCATAGATTTGGTTTTGACATTGATCTCCTAACCGGGATGAATTCACTTTGATATTCACTTTTTTCAATCAAATGTTATGGCTTCCTAATCTCAATAGCTCATTGAAAAGAGAGACGATTTATTTCAGATTAGACTTGGATGATATTTCACACTGTTTAATTCAGAGTGTCACAAACGATGTCCTAGATATTAGGAAAAAACTGCGTTGAATATCAATATCAGCAATCTAATGGTGTGAAATATTGTCCAATGTCCAGTCTTTAGAACATGACTAATCTGAAAGAAATCGGTAATTTTTGTTTTGTAAGCAAAAAAAGGGCAAATATCGTCAAACTAAAATCCCAGAATCCCATGCCGAGTTCGCCGTCGTGGGCACAAATAGGAGCTTGCGTATTTTGTCCCGCAAGACGTTTTATGCAATATTGGGGTGGATCCATACAGCATTTGAAAAAATATATACTTTCTATAGAAAGGAAAACAAAAAAAAGGAAAAATTCACTTGTACAAAATGTATTTATAAAACCCTGCTGCAAATAATTGTATTAATCTGGAAGCGCCCATCTTGTAGGAGTCACGCGCTGAGGATCAAGTAGGTTTGTCACATGCAAAAATGGTCCCACAAAGTACAGGAAGACAGTGCTGTCCAACTTCCAAACGGCCTTTGATCAGCAAAGGACAAATCACGCTTGTGCTATCTTCACATCTCCTTCTGAGCAGTTGAGGATAATGGTGCCCACCAATGCACCCCGTCCACTTTTATAAAATAGCTTCTCCAAGGAGCTTGCCACTTTGTTCATACGAATGCATGTCCCCGTCCACCTGCTGATCTCTGCCTCTTTCCTCAGAAGGGTGAGGTGAGCCTGTGATTTACTATTATCCACAATTCCCTGTCTCCCTGAGCACCTTGGTTTTAATGAGGAGTGGAAGCAGCCATTGTGGCTGCTTTGCTGGACTGCAGCCTTGCAGCCTGACTGACAGCCCGTTGAGCTCCTCAGGGCCCTCAGATCAAATCATTGCACATCATTGGTGCCAGGGCCACATTAAGGAGTGCCTCATGGCCAATATGCACAGTGGATTAAGTCCATTCTTCACATTGGCAAGAGTCTTCATAGCTTAGTGCTCCACAACTCAAGGTTGTAGAATGCATGATTGACATGTTGCTATCAACAGGATAAACCACAAACACAAATAATTACAAAGGATCTTAAAGACTGTTAATGGTCCCATGAATGAGATTGGACCCACTTTACAAAGATAAATGTGCTGGAGCATATTCCATTGCATAAGACAATTGGCCCCGAGCACACCACAAGAGCACATTTTCCCCTTTTTAAATTCACACTAAGAATTTGCCTACAGATAAGATGATTCAAGCTTCAGAAGCGGCAGAGAGGAGTAGAAATACATGTAAAGCCCTCAAACAATTGCAAATTATTAATTTAGATAATTTTTACATCAGTGACCCCACTCTACTCTCCTCTTCTCATCAGTGTCAGTGTATGATTATTTCTCTCAGCAAAGCCATGGACTTTGCTGTTCTATTCAAAGCCTATGGAAATCCCCCCAGTGGAAGTTTGGCTGGCACACAAGAGATAGCAGAACACTGCATTTTAGCATGGCACGGCAGTCAAGGGGTCTGGGTGCACAATGCTTGCAAGGCAAGAAGGATTGAGATACAGTATCTATATAAATTCTGAGGTGTGAGGTGGAAATATTTCAAGATGAAATATTTGTGTTGTTGGGCTGTTGAGCAAGGCAATGGATCCAAGACAGTATTTACCACAGGCATCTGTCGGTTCTACTGCAGATAAGCAGTCAAAATCTGTTGAAATGTGGCGAGTCTGGAAAAATTAATATATTTGTTGTTTAATCTTTCATGTAAAATAAGTCTTATAATTCGGAGGTATTAAATGAAATGCCAAAAAGCTTAAAGTAAAAGAAAATGATGTTGGAGTGGAAAACATTCTTATCTTAACAATATACAGAAGAAAGAGGGATTTAGCAAAATAAAAAATGCTTTTATAATGGTCTCCGAGTATGCAAAGAGAAAATCTTGCTGGACCACCTTGAAGAAAAGGCTTGCTATTAAAATTCCATTTCAGGTCTGAAAGCATGCCACTGCCCCTCCATAGCAGAATATTTAATATATGGGAATTCTTTAATCCATATGGGCCATGGAGAGAATTTAAAATGAGGATCCTCCCACAGCGCATTCTGTAAATATCTACTTAAAATAAAAATGCCCTCAACTTCTCAGATACATTCATCAACTGATCTACAGCATTATTTTGTGTCACTTAAAGACAGTTTCTAGGATTAATACAGTGTTGGCAATAGTGATTGGGGCACCTAATCGCTTTAAGCCGCGTTTCCACCACAAGAACTTTTCTCAGGAACTAGGAACTTTTGGAGGAAATCAGTGCGTTTCCACCGCAGGGACATAAGTCTAAATTAAGTTCCAGGGACATTATTTTACCCCCTAAGAAGTCCCAGCTCGGGACTTTATTTTCAAAAAGTACAGGAACTTTAGGGGTGGGGCTTGCAGCGCTGAACATTTCTGATTGGTTGAGTGCTCGCCGCCATTTTTTACGCCATCTGCAGCTGCAAACCATTGTTTTGTTTCCATGCTTACTGTTGTGTTGTATAGTTGCGCGCAAAAAGTCAGCGGACTAATTTGCCTAATCGCCGCGGGTCTTTAGAAACGCAGGTAGAAACCGCGGTAGAAACGCAGACAACGGGGTGAAGGAAACTTTTAGTTCCTTGAAAGGTAGTTCCTGGGACTAAAAGTTCTGGATACTTTGGGTGGAAACATAGCTTTAAAGATTATGTATGTAGATACGATTAATGACCCTGGTGGAACTCAAAGCCATATGTCCTGAACTTTCAGCCATGAGTTATATAGATCAGGAGTCAAATATCCTAATGTCAAGACCCACAGCTATGGTGGAATAGCCTACATTTATTTCCTTTAAAGGAAAAACAAACCCTAAAACAACTTATTTTAGATAGTGTTGTAGGTTGTGGGTTACATAGTAGTGATATGGATTGATCCTGGTCTAAATCTCGACTTAAATGCACACAGGTTTAAAAACGTAGTGTATAGATGTATATATGGACTTATATTGCATGCGTTAATTGTTACTGGCAGTTTTGGGTTACCAGGTAACGTCAATCAGATGTTCTGTCAACACCCCCCAAATCTGATCGTAGGGAGTAGAGTTAGCGAAAGTCTGAACAGCAATATAGCCCTGCCCCTAAATGACAAAATAGGTGTAGCGGGGGGGCTAGCTTAAACAGGGTCTGGCTTTCAAAACCTATACTAAACAATACGCCTGTTCCCCACTCGACCAATCAGCGATTACTAGACGCAAACCTCCGCAGAGAAAGGTGACGCGTTGCTAAACTCTGGGAGGATGTCTTCGCGTAGGTCAGCAAAAGGGGCGTGTATGGTCTATGAGTAGCGACGTGGATCTTTGCGGATCTTCGCATACATGCAGGACACGTATAATTGTGTGACTTGGCCTTAAGGTCCAGTGCAAACAAACTTGTGCAAGAAACTTTGCATAATGGCCTTGATAAGTGAGCAAGCACTTGAGTGGAATATGGAAAATTGGACATTTCTGCAAAGTGGTTTTAAAGATAGAAATGTACTAGATTGGTCGGTCAATTATCTAGAGAGAAGAGTGATTGCAGGCAAAGCAGCCATAGCAAACTCTTTCCTTTTAATTAGCAGGCTAATTTTTAATTAGCAGGCTAGTGGCCTGTCTCCACAGAGACAGGCCACTGTTGATTGTTGATTTATTATATTAATTATGGTGTATTCTTTTTGCCTATATTATAGTATATTATATAAGGCTAATAGAAGCCTATATTTTCTGTCAAATTGAATGCAGATGCTGACATGAATGTCGTATTGTGCACATTGTATAAAAGTTTGTAGAGGCGCTGCGCCTCACCTATAGACAGCTGTGGGAAACCCTGAGTTTTAACAATAATAGATTGAAAATGTTCAATTCTAATATAAATCACAGATAAATGTATGTGATTACATGTCATTTTCACAACAATGAAACTGCGAGAAAAAACCCCAACTTCTAATCAAGAAAGTGATTGGCAGGAGGGGAGTGAAGTAGATGGACAGCACCAATATTATATTATACAATGGCAAGTATATGTTGTTTATTTCTGACCAACTGCAATCACATGTTTTTCTGCCATTTTCTGAGGACTGAAGAAAACATTTTGAGAGAATCGGGATTATTTGCTTCTGCCACAAATGTCAATGTTATCTTAGCGGAAGCAAAATAATGGTACTGTCCTAGAGAGGGCGTTGTAGTGTATTCGCCAAAAGTCCATTTGCATGTTCTTTTCAGCTACATTCATTTAAAAAATTAATAAATCGCAGACTTGTACAAGCCAAACCCCAATGTTATGCAGAAAACCAATTACATTATGAATATGTGCACAACCACACACGCTAAATAACAATGGACTTGCACATTTTACCAAGGCAAAACACTCCATAGCTTTCACAACACATTTTTATTTTTCAAGGGAGTCTAAATTATTTGAATGGGTGGCACAAAATGGAAAATCCAGAGTATATATCAAGCGATAGCAAGCCCTGCTCATTCATCTGAACTCCGTGGTTGTCATCTAAAGAACCCCATCTGAGCTTATCGGGGAGGATTCTGGTGAGTCAAGTCCCAGCATGAGTGAGACATAATGGCTTTATGTCCATACATCTATCACTTTCTTTCAGTCTGAAAAGATGTCCCTCTCTAATCTCATTCTTTCTCACTCTCATTCTATCTATCATCTCCCCTGCACCATAACTTGCTCTGCCTCGTATTCTCTCCACCTCTCAAAGTCTTACACTGGCTGTCTCTCCCTCTCCCCCGTCTGTCTCCAATTATCTCTCTCTGCTTTTTGGCTGGACCACAGGGATCAGCCTTAGAAACGGACTTGTGCGTGACTGAGTGATCAAAGATCACTGAATGATGAAGTTACACCATTGACCGTTGCTCTTTCAAAATGATTCCGCGCCAACAGTTTTCCATTACATCATCTACGTAATAGATGCAAGTCTTCACTTACGTCCTCAGAAGGCGTTTACAGCGCTTCCACCCGTAACCGCTCATTCCAAATGTAATGCATGCTACAAACTGAATATTTCGCTGCTCCTGGATAATACAACTGAAGACCAACCAGAGAAAACAGCTCTCCATGTGCAGAGGCATGAGGGAGAGCACCCCAAATAACAATCACTCTGACAAAACACTCAATAGTCTTAGAAAAACGAGCAACATCCGCAGATAGAAACAGATGAAAGAGGAGGGGGAGTTAACACATAATTAGAATAGTTATAATTCAAATTTAAATACATTCAAATCAAACATCCCAAGATATGAGTGGAAAGTATTGTTCTTGCTACTGCATTTCTAACCTTTTTTTTTACTCAATCATAGTTTAACCATGTCATGTGATATGCTACTTCAGTACACTTAACAACAGATATTACAGGGACCACAGAAACTGTGGTCCCACTAGCCCTCAAACTGTGATTAAGGGCTATACAAATAAAATTGACTTGACTATCCCTGTAACAAATTGGCCAGAATTTCGCACATTGACCATACACAGCCCAGCCATATACTAGGTTTTGACCTAGTCTTGTTGCTCTCATTCCTTCTGCTTTTGCCCACCTCTTGACTGAGATAACTAGCCATTCCTGTCAAAGAACACTCGAAATAGCAGGAAGATAAGATGGCTGCCATGGGTTGAGGTAGAAGGAAAGAGAGGGGGGGCAAATGTGGGAAAACTTGTATTCCAGTTTACAACGACAGACCAACCAGAGAAAACAGTCGTTTATGCACATTAGTACATTCTTGGTCAGGTGCCAGATTTGCACTCTCCATGTCCCGCCATTACAAGAAATTAAAGAACTGATCTGTAAAAACTCACAAATTGACTGCAATCATTAAATATTTAGCAGTGCAGAACATTTTCCACCTGCCCGGCAGACAGTGGTTCACAGTAGACTGACTGATTACTACAACTAAAACTCCCTTGCGATCTGTTATGTGCAGTGCCTTCAGCATGCACATTTTTCTGTTTTGGGTGTTGTTCTCCCCCCATTTTATTTCTCGGGAGCTCTCTGTGCAGATCCACCCACATGATGGGTTCTTTTTCAGGAGCTCTCTGTGCAGATCCACCCACATGACGGGTGGATTGGTCGGCATTCCCCAGCATGCTGACAACTATCGGTAGTCTGGTTTTGTTCAATTGCAGTAAGTTCATCGATTTGGCACCACCTTCGACCCTTCCCCTATCCCAAGTGTTGTAAATGTTGTGAATATTGTATTGTCACAGAGCACATTAAACACCATTGTTACACCTTCACCTGTTAATACTATTGTCTTGTTCAGACCGTTTAGTATCTGCAGGTTTTACGTTCACGTCCCTGCTACCACCTAGACAAAATCAATTAGGGTTTCCAGTCAACGTGGAGAAACACTGAAGAGACTAACACAGCACATTAGCGCAAAAACAATAGCAGGAGAACCACCTCAGTGTGTATCTCATTCGACTGAGGGACTAGAGTACTAGGAACTGATGGTGGCATTAAATGAACCAATTAGGCGGCCCAAGGGTACACCACTGACTAAGAGAAATTACCCTAGTAGGGGTTTCAGGGTTTTTTTACCCTTACGAATGTAATACTGAAAAAGCTTGGAGTTAATAAACACTTGCACAGGCAGCTAATCAATACATTATCAATCAATTGCATTCAAATCATTAATTAAGACATAAATGCATTCCTGTGGTGTTGAACTAGCAAACTGCCATTTGATAAAAGGTCACACTTGGCTAGCAATACAGTGATCCCTCGGATTTTTTTTTGATGTTTTTTTTTTCTCACAGTGCATTGTGTTCTGCGTCCTGATTGGCTAAACAGTCTCAGCGCTTCTTCTCTATCTATGTCAATTCAGTTCAGTTCAATAAAGTTACGGTATACGTAATACACCTTGACAAATTTAAGTTCCCCAAAAACAAAAATGTCAACAAAACGTTCTGCGCCGACAGTGGACGGCAGTAAACCCTGCAGTTTCTACTTCACGGATTTCGCCTATCGCGGGTTCATTTCGGAACGTAACCCCCGCGAAAAACGAGGGTTCACTGTACACTAATGCTGCCTCCAAAGTCTAAACTACCATCATTCAATGTTTCTCCTACTGTTCAGCATGGATTTAGAGCATTACATTGGGCTCATTAGGGCATAATGATTGACATACAAGCCATTTGTGTCTACATTATAGAAACAAGCATCTACATATTAAAATATAAGATATTTATTCATATGTATTATATTAATATATTTATGCAGAACCATACTTTAAGCTGTCAATGTTTG
>OMKN01016111.1:14233-25915 GCA_900302345.1 Melanonus zugmayeri
GCTTTCTCTTAGTGTGTTGCTGCAATCATGTCTGGAGGACGGCCTAAACCCCACTCGCCCGACGGCTACCGGCCCACCAGCATGCACCAACACAAAATCATTCATTAATTTCCTTATATCGTTTTAAAATTTGATTGTTTTGTATTACTATGCATGTCAATGATGGCACCCATTGCACTCCTAACCATCCCTGGAAGGTGGGATCCCCCACTCTTTCTCAAGATTTATTCTTAAAATTGCCGATAACAAAGGGAGATTTTCTTGCCCTTTGGGGGGCTAGAGTTTGGAGGTGTCAAACTATTTGGCTTGTGAAGCCCTTTGAGACTGTAACTGTGATTAAGGGCTATACAAATAAAATTTGACTTGACTTGAATCTCTGGAGAAACGCTAATAGCAGGGATCTGAATATGGTTTACTGTCGGGTTCAGTTTTGCAGTTTGTGCGAGTTCGGTTTCTATGGTAATTCTCGCAATATTCCATCACTCTTTGGGCATATTAGTCGGGATATGAAAATGAACCTGCTGGTATCCTGATTATTCATTTTCATGTAAACGAAGCCTTTTTTTGTGAACCCCCAACCTTAAACTGTGCCTATGGGTGTTACTATGGATTAAAAGTTCATTTCAAAGAGTGGCCTATGGTGTCCATGACAATATCTTAACTTACTGGGTCATCAAACTATGAACCTACTTACTTTGCACGCATACACACACACATTCTGCTTTTACTGACTATGTATTCTCATCTATTCTCAGCATCTTTCAGGCTAGTGAGCCGTCCAAAAAAAGATTGCCAACTCCCCAAACATAGATGAAATGGTACAGCCCGATATCAGACAGAATGGTCAACTTGTTACACTCCATCTTCAGTCTGATATTACCTCCACTCTAACCCATTTCTGTGGGGGAGGGTGATTCGACATTTCCTAATCACTAGAGACCAACGATGCGTAGCCATGCCAACATACTGGTTTTCCTGGGGTTTGATGATTATTATTCAGTAGCCCAAACACGAAAGAGAGCCCATTAAGTGAAAGTTTCCAAGATGTCGGGTAATCCTCCCATATAGACCCGGTGTTTATTCTGGGAGGATTTGTGTCAAATGTTTGACTACTTGTCAGGGTTGAGAATTTGCAAATTATTGTAAAGAAATGGCAGTCGGAGCCGTTGTCAACAGCTTGACAACTAATCGTTAGTCCCGCCTTTTCATGTCATGATGCGAGACCAGAATCAGTCAACTCGGTGGAGTGGGCAGATTCAAAGGTCTGGACCCAGGCAAGAACTCAAAAGAAAACTCCACACCACACACACAGCTTTCACACTAGGGACCTGGGCCCGGATCGGAGTACACTTGACCCTACGCCCAGTTCAGTATCCAGTTAATTTGAGTCATGTGAACACTGTACCGTACTTGGGCACGGATCCGCAAACCATGCCCGAGTCCACTTGAAATGGTGGTCTCGAGTACGGTTCATGTGCACTTGGTACGGTTCGGTCCATACCAAAACACGGAAGTGCACTCGTACTCGGGCACGGAACGACGCAATCGCACCTAATGTGAAAGCACCCTAAGAGCCAGGTTCATTCACATATGATCTACACATTGAGAATGAAATAAGGATTGTGAGAGCTTTGCAAAGTAATAAAGAACGTCATTCAAACATGTGAACACCGTGCTGCATACGTGTGCCTGAATAAACAGCCTGTTCTGGTTGCTTATGCCAGCGGGGGCTTGTGACGTGAGCGCGTGCACATTACGATAACGCTGTAGAACACACTAGTAGTATCAAACTTTAATATATATATATTTTTAGCAGCATCCACCCTTGTTGTGGACGGAGAGCGCCTACAACCAACCAGCCAACCAAACAACAAACCAGCTTTTCTGCTCCTCCTTCTTCTCCTCCACCACAGCGTCACTAGTGCCAGTGTTCACAGCCCTCCGGCCTCATGCAGCAGCAGCAGCGGCCCCCACTGCACACGTGGGTGAGTAAAACGATGGATGGATGGAGGGGGAGGGGAGGGTTGGATCCGCTGTGGAGGAGCACTTCATCTCGACTTCCACCCACCATAAGTCTCCCGCCTTGTCCTCGGATAACACCCAACATGCTTTTACTGTGGGATGAAGAAAACAGCAAAGGCAACATGAAGTCACCGCAGGCTCCACTACAGGAACATACAGCAACCAGAGATAAAGATGTGATGTTTAAAGCGTTATGTGAGCACCGTCATATGCATGTGGGGGGGTGTGAACGCTCACTTACAAAACAGATGTTGGTCTCGGGGATGATATCCGATAATGAAACCGCATCTTCATTTCCAGACAGGTTGCCAGAATGGTCTCCCGTTGACTCTGCTCCCATACTGTCATAAACAGAGAGACAGAATAAATGATTAACACAATAGTCCAAACAATGTGCAGGAAGGGTGTAGGGTTGTGGGGCATAATGAAGATCTGTCAGTACCTGTGAGAAGCACCCTGGTCATGCTCTGTGTTTGCAGGTTTGTGCACCTCCACCCCAACGGACCTGCACAAAGGGTACAAAATAAGTTAGGGAAACAAAAAGGTCAGCAAACAGAATGCCCCTGATGACCCGCTCAACTGGTCAATGTTAAATAAGATCTTAGGAGAGAAGGGAACATGGTGCTATTTCTGACCGTAGTGGAGGAGAGGAGGAGGCCATCCCTGTGCTACCCAGAGATGAAGTGGACAGGTTGGCCTCGTAGTCGGCAGAGTTCTCGGCCAGGGGTGGGGTCCTCGGTACTAGATCCGGTCTACCCGACTGCATGCCTGACAGCAAACAACATTAATTAGGAACATGCCAAAATCTGAAGGCCTGAGCAATAGCAAATAGCATCTTACTGATTAAAAATACAATTGGATTAAAAAAAGAAATCACTCATAAGGAATCACATCGTGTTGGATCTTATGATCTCAACCATTTACCACTGTCTCCGTCTGCTTCTGTGCTTTTGAAATTGCTGTGGTACATCACTCTGGGTTCGCCTGCTACATGAGACAGCGGGGTAGGCCCTCCCAGAGTAGGGGCCCTCCTCAGCCCTCCCGGCCCCCCACCACGGCTCTTCTTAGATGGAGAGGGTTTTACTGAAAGGAGCAAAGAAGACAAGAGATATGATCACACTAGATTTAGATTTCATTATCTCCAGCTAATCCTATTTGATATTTCTCACATTACTCATAATTACGATATCAACATTTAATAATAGTGTTAATGTTGCACACAAACACTTACGTGGGATTTTCTTAAACACCACGTTACACATGAATTGCTGGAACCGCTCAGCATAGAAGCCAGGTCTGTGAACTGAAACCGTGTCCTACAATGGAAACCAATTAAACCAGTTACATTATGGTATGATTCTCATGTCTGTTTGCTATCCAATGAGCAGGCTCTTACCCCGTCGTGAACCAGGGCCTTCCACGAGTGCTCCAACTTCTTAATGAACCTGAATCAAATCAAGGCGATGTGGACGAACAAAGTAAAAAAAAAATTTATCATTATCATTTACTTAGCAAATGAATGTCAAGAAACTGTATATTTGCTAAATAATTCTTAATTGATGTTACCGTTTTATGCCATTACTTGCTACAAGTAATCTCCTATTGTACTTTCATTTAGGCTTTATTTTCAAAATGTTCATCCATTTGCGCTATTGGAAGTCCTACAAAGGAGGACTTCCAATAATACGCTCAAGGATTCTTCATTTTCTACTGGGTTTCTGGAGAGTTCTTCCTTGGCTGTTTGAGGACTGAGGTTGTTTGTTGAGGTTGAGGTTGTGATAAAGGGCTGTGCGCATTAATGTGACATGTCATCATAAATCAGTCTGCTTCTGAAGTGTGCACCAGCCCAGAACAGATTGTTTATAGAACCATCTCTACATCCCCACTCAGCCGTATGGATAGTAATCAGAATAATAATCTAGTGGTACTGAAGACCCTAGAGTGCATGAGGTAAGAGTCCCACAGAGCTGGTCCAGGCAATCTGCGGTACCAACCTGTAGGACTGTAGGATGTCAATGATGCCGATGTAGAACAGCAACCGCTCTCCTTTAGCATTACGTGCTGGAATCCCGCCCATACTGCAACGACACGGTGGGAGGAGCAGATCAAACCAGTGGTTAATCGGTGTGCACAGCTTACGGTTGACTGAAAACATTTGGTTGAGAACAAAGCAACTCACTGGTCCTCCGAGTCCATTGCACCTTTCCCTCGGGCCTCTCCCTGGATGGACTCCATGGCCGTGCAGTAAAGACTCTTCTGGGTTTGGGGTCGGCGCTGGTCCGGGGTCACGGCCCCCTCCGAGCCCACACTGTCCCCCGGTGGCCCCCCTGCACGCTCCCTCTCTCGACTGGCCAGGTCCAGGTTGTGGATGCCCACCAACAGGCTGTAATCCATGATCTTGAAACTCTGCAAGAGCTACACAGCACAATAATAAATAAGATGTAGTTGGATGGTTTCAGTTACACACATATATACATATATACAGTATATACATACATACATATATACATATATACATATACACAGTACATCCATTGGCGGGAGTTTGTGGCTGACTCACCAAGCAATCTCTCTGGATAGTTTTGCAGAGGGCGTTGTAGTTGTCCGCTTCCAGCAACAGACCCTCAGGCATGTCCTGGATGAAGTCCAGGTCCTTGTGTGTGGGCACGGCCTTCTCCCTCTCTTTGGGCGAGGCCCTCCTCTTGTACGTGGAGCCCTTCATGTCGTACTTGAGGTGCATGGGGACGATGCGGGGGAGCAGGTTGTTCATCACCACGATGCGAATGTTCTTGCCGCCCGCCTGCACACAGTACAGTCCATAGAACTTGGGCAGCAGCGTCCGCTTGTTTTGGTTAAGATTCTGAATAGGAAAAAAAAAAAGATGTATAATTTCATATAATAGTCATTCAGCACACACTTTTGAAATATAGCTATAAATGAATCATTAGAACACGGGCAAATATGCAAAATGTGATTTGATTGTAATTTGGATATCCAGTTGCATAGCATTGATCCAACACTCATGATGATGACTGACCATGAAATATCCCGGCAGGAGTTTCTGCAGGAACTCTGCCTCCTTGTGCTGTACAGTCTTGATGATGAACTCGTCGTCACTAGAGACGTAGAAGAGGGACCCGCTGGCGCCCGAGTTGGACAGCTCGATCAGTGCATCGTTACACAGAGAATACTGCAGGAGAGAGACGTTCACATTAGCACTTACTGTGATTCAAGTTAGAAAGTACACAAAAATAAGAAACATGACAAATGGATGGTTTTCAAATAACAAAAAAATCCTGAGGTGGATAGATTGCCATTGAGATGCTTTGGCAGGACCGTAAGAGATAAAGAGGTGGTCCAATCCAATTAACACATACAGGAAACAACCATTTCTAGTTATGCTGAATTGAAGGGCTTACTAAAGTGCATACAGCCGCAGCACGCTCCAAGCACCCAAAGCCCATAGGACGCGCCCGCCCTCCTAGGATTATTACGTTAAATAATGGCAAAAAATGCTAAATCATGTGTGGTGATTAGTGCTGAGCCCAAATATTCAAATATGTGTTTGTTAGGTAGGTATTTGAATCTAAATTCAGGATTCTAATGCATCGTTTTTTTTTTATGAAAATAAATACAGGCCCATAGGCCTATAAAAACAACAAAAATGCATTAAAATGTGTTATGCCTATGCATATTTGCAAGTCCGCAGGTAGAAGGTTAGGTTTAATTTCATCTGAATATCCCAGTGATATCCCAGGGATAAAATACAAAAAAATATGTAAGGGCGCAAGCCATCCCTCAACCCGAGAACACATCAACGCTTCAGTTGAGGTAGTAATAGTAGTAGTAGTATTTTATTCAGTCATCACACATAATACAAAACAGTATACAATATGCAATCTAATTAATATTAGATTGCATATGAACAATATGAACAGTCTAGACAGTATAGACAATGTCAACAGTCTATGTATTAAGTAGTGACTGAAAAGGCACAAGCAGAAACATAATGCTTATATATGCTTGTCCTATTTTGTTATAAATTTAAGCTACCCTAAAATATATATATTTTTTATAATAACCAAAATCAGCCTTATTAATAATACGTATTGCTCATTTTTGTAGTAAGACTATTGAATTTATAGTGGTTTTAAAGGTTGACCCCCATATTTCCACACAATAAGATATGTAGGGAAGTATAAGTGAGCAATACATTATATACAGGGCCTTATAATTTAATATATCCCTAGTTTTATACAGGATTGCTATTGACATTTTTTTGTCAATATGTTGTTTCCATGTTAATTTATGATCAATCAAAACACAAATGTATTTTTGATTTCCAAAAACCTTGAAAAAAGGTTGTTTAATCAATTAAGTTATTCATCAAGTTGAGAATTTCCAGCTCTCTTTCAACAGCATACAAAAGTTATTTTAGATTTTTCCCAGAGCAAAATAATCTTAATTTATCATCTGCAAAAATTACACATTTTAATAATTCAGTAACATTGCAAATATCATTAATATAAAGTATAAAAGGTTTTGGACCAATCACCGATCCCTGAGGTACTCCACAGGTGACCTTCCTAAATCCTGACAGCGTCATTAATTAGCACACATTGCTGTCTATTATCCAAGTAGCTTTTCAGCCAAGAGTAAGCTATACCTTTTATCCCATACTTCTCCAACTTTCTCAATAATTTACTGTGATCTACAGTATAGTATCAAAAGCCTTCTGTAGGTCAATACAAATACCAATAGAACACTATTTATCAATGAAGAAATCCATGTAGTGCTTGCCTCCATTTTTAAATACTGGTATTACCTTTGCTGATTTCATATTATCAGGAAAAACACCTATTTGAAAAGACTGGTTACATATATAGGTCAGAGGTTACAATAGAATCAATGACTTCTTTAATAATTACCATGTCAATGGAATTTCAGTTGATCTTTTGTTTTTGAATTGTCTTACAATTTCAATTACATCAGTTTACCCCACAAAGGAACATAGAACTGATATTACCATTCATCTGATTACCAAACAAATCTTTTGTGTCATCAGACAAAACAATTTTGCTGGCCAGAGTAGTGCCAAGTAAGGATAGCCATCATCAAAATGGCCAAACATGGGAGGACCGAATTATGACTGAGCTAGTTTTATATTCGGATATTAGAACATTATTCAAATACTTCGGTAGCACTGTCCAGTGTGAGAATCGGCAAGACCCACAGAGACAGACTGTTAACTAACTGGTTGTAATAATAATAATAATATTTCTTAAATGTTCTGGGGTTCTCCCCAGTATTTTGTTTTCCATGGTGGTGTTCCCACTAGTCAGTTGCGGCCATAGAAATAAGAGGTTGTGGCTAGCGCGCACACGTTAATGGTTTTAGAAGGGTTTTAACAATGAAGGTAGCAGCTATTTCAATGTTTAAAAAGCTATACCTACTAATAATAATATTTTTCTCCTTTCATGGTGATCCGTCACGCACAATAGCGCCTGTGTGATTTCTCTTGGGGTGAATGGCGCTAGTCCTGCCGTGCAATTTCATCCAAACTTTGCACAATGTTCAAACCACCCATTTGCTTTGTGACAATTGGAAATAGGCCTACGCTCATACTATGGAAGCCGTGTGTCTTCAGAAACTTTTTGGCTACATTGAAGCTCTGCCGTTTTGCCGGCTCTGATTCAGGCAGGGACATTTCTGCACTATGAATTTCCTTTTTTCTTTTCTTTTCTGCTCCGAATATTTGTTCGGAAAACCTAACGATTATTCAAAGCTTGAAATTATGTATTGGGGCCAGCCCTAGTGGTGGTGCTTGGGAATAGAAGAGTGGTATATACTGGTGTGGTTGCTGGTGGCTGAAAATAATGGGGGTGCCTGACTTGCCGTGCATTGTCCGATGGCTGTGTGCGTTGCACAGCCTCTGCTACAAGCTATTATGTGATGCTTGTAGCAGAGGTTGCATTCCCCTTATTTTAGGACTTGGGGAGAGTCATAACTTTTAGTTATGTCCGGATATATTGAAAGAGGGTGAACTTAACTAAACATAACTACATAAATATGATGATTTACTAAGATCCCAAATAAAGTACTAAATTGCGTGTGCATTGCAACAGGTGCAAACAGCAGTATTGCGTGTGCAGGCTTTGCGTGTTTTTGTGGTTTCCGTCATGGAGAGTTTGGACGGAAAGCAGAAAGGGACCGCAAGTGCAAAATGCGCAAGAGCTATGTCTGAATTATTTTTGCTTCTGTCATTCCAAAGATTTTAACACGAGTGACAAAAACCCTTTCTCTACGTATTCTTTCATTGTGCCTATGTCTCCTCCTTGCCACAAAACCAGCAGCCATCTGTGCACAATGCTGGGCTGATTAACCCCTTCCTTTCAAACGTATTAAATACAGACGCAGTCACAAGCATCGCAATTACTTTGAGGCTTGGTATATCGCATTGCGTGGCTGAATTAACCTATTTGCATTTCTCCTACCAGTATTTTGCGCACTAGGGCAGAAACGCCCCATATTACATATTCATTAAGGCAAACGTACTGAATGGACATTGCGTGTTGTCTTGCGCATTTAAAAGACGCAATCCTCAGTGCGCACCGTTAGTAGATCAGCTTGCACATTTGTTTGCGGGTGATATCAAGTTTGCACACGTTTTTACACGTGCAAACCTTTAGTAAATCAGGTCCTTAAGTGTACCAACTAGGGGTGACCGCAAATCTTCGTCGATTTGAATCTTCGATAGAAAGATGTTTAGTCGACGTCATCTTTAATAGTCGAATCGCCGGGTCGGGAAAATTGTGCGCGTGTAACAGTGGGACATTCCATTGGGAGGATGGGGGGTGCTAAACAAGTGATACCACAGCATTGCTTGGCTTCTAGAAGGAAAAGCCGATACGTTAAGTTATACAATGTTTTTTTGTGGGGGGGGGATTGACTCAGTCTTCTGTGCAATTTGCTGTGTTATGTTTTGCTTTCAATAAATGTTCTTATTGTTTGTTTGATGACCCCTGTGTGTAATGGCAGTGGCACTATCCAATCATTTTCTTTTCAAAGTAGAGCACTATGCCATTAGTCTAGTAGGTTACACAATGTCAGGAAAAAAACTTTGGCAGCATTTCGAAACCATTAAAGATGATCCAAAAAAAGTCAAATGCAAACTGTGTCAAGAACTGTCATATGGCACCACTCGCACTGGTGAAAATAATTCTCTCCGTCGGTACTTGGTACTGTTTTGTTAAACTGAATGGCGCCGCATTTGTTCTATACGCTGAAACACATCATTCACATGAATTCATCAGTCAAAAGCTTCTACATTCTCTCTATCGATGGGGTTTTGTCATGTCGGATGTGAATACCATGCGTAAATCAGACAGAACGGAGCTTTCCATCTCCACAGACCGTCCATTGTTTGATTTCATAGCTGTATTTGGCCTATATTAATTACAGTATATTATATTATCCTATATTATAGTATAGTAGGCTAATAGTAGCCTATATTTTTTGTCAAATTGAATGCAGATGCTGACATCAACAGACACACACAATTTGTGACATCATTGAGCCGCATGTATTAAAAAAAATATATATATATATTATTCGACGATTAGTCAACAATGGGTCTGGCCTGACGAATCAGATTCGACCATGCAAAATGTTAGTCAAGGACACCCCAGTACTAACCAGGTAGTCGTCAGGCCGGATACCAAACAGTTCTCTGAAGTATCGGAAGGCAATAGGAGCATAGGTCTTGAAGCGAAAGTCACTATAGTGATGAGCAGGTGTCAGGTTACTGCCTTCACTGAAATCAGAAATTAGTGTTATTAGCATTTTAAAAAAAAATCTATATACACAAGAGTGTAACCATGTTAAAATGGACTGCAGCACCAGTTACTTACCTGGGGAAGAAAATGCTTTCAACTACGACAAAGTCCTGCATTAGCACATCTCGCTCTGCTTTCTGGCTCAAGCTGCCCACGGTGTGAGTAATGCCCAGCTGAATGGCTCCTTTTAAGGCTGATGACGTGGTCTAAAGAAAGATCCGGGTGATGATTTTAGATAAAAAATGTGTTGACCCATCAGCTCGTGTGGATTCTTTTACAATCTCTTACAATACAAACACCTCAAATACAAGTCTGTGCGTTGCTCCTTTTTCACTTTCACCTTGGCAAGAGGGTCAATGTGTCTAGATGTACACACGTGTCTGTCTGTGTAATAAAGTGGTGCCCACGGATCTGACCTTTTTGTAGGTGGTCTCTCCAGTGGTGGTCTCAACACCCCGGTGACCAATTGTTTTTTTCATACTCTGAGTAGCACCTGAAGAGCCGGCCATCTGAACAGGAGAAGGGGAACAGGAGAAGATGAAGGGCTTGCACAGAAAAGTCGACATGATTTCACACAGAACCGCATTTGCGCCAAGCGGGCTGATTCCAACAGTCCAAACTAGGGTTGGGCGTTTTCCGGTTTTACCGGTACAGTGCAGTGTGCAATGGAGCTATTCTTAAGTGAAAACAAATGAACAGGCTGTGCGCTACTTGAATTCATTCACATGCATGTCAATAGATGTTTATATTTCATGCCTTTTATGTTTATTAATGTTACACTTCATTTACATGTTCAATTTTGTTCATCTCTTGATTGCACTGCGAGTAGGCTAACTTGTTATTTAGTCATTTATCTATAGAGAACATTTTGATATTTGTACTAGGTATATTTTATTTTATTATATTTTGGTTTGTGAGAAATAAAAACAATGTGTGTTACTTGGTTGTCTTGGTAATTGTTTGTGCCCCTACAGTCTTCTCATGTGCGATTACATGTAAACCAAAAGATTAATTTGCACCTGTGGGCGCTCTGGCCACTGGCTGCTCGCTGCCAGCCGTCACCAGGAGGCAGATCGTTCAAGCACATGATCACACAAACTATTTTTCACGTTTCCCCAGTTTATTATTTAGTAAGCGAATCATATTTCCAAACAATTGACTTTTGGCTATCATATGCACGGCAACATAATTGGTATCAAAGTTTAATCTAATCTAATAATCAAATCAGAATCACATTGTTTGCCTGGTATGTTTCCACACACAAGGAATTTGACCTGGTTCTTCACTCTCAGTACACAACAAACAGAAATGAAGATCACGTTTGTGTTTGCGTCTATGTTTTGTGTCACGTTAGATAAACAGACCGATTATAGCTTCGGGAAACCGGAGACATCAACAAATAGTTTCTCGTCCCTGTTCGCTAGAAACTAGTGCTGGAGAAAAAACAATCCAGCTCTGCTGTCCCAAGACTAACTGCAGAATTGCAGAGTTCAATTTTCTCCTCCTTGAGCTACCACCTTACCACGGTGGAGGTGTTTGCGTGTCCCTATGACCCTAGGAGCTATGTTGTCGGGGGCTTTATGTAGAGATCGACCAATAATCGGCGCGGCCGATAATTATGGCCGATAACCACCTTTTCCCATTATATCGGCTATCGGCTTCATAATATCGGCTTTGCCGATAGTGATGTCACAGAATCACAGAGATGCATTAAGATATTTTCTTCGGTATCTAGTTCATCTCGCCATTAATTACCACCGCGCTGCTGAACGCCAGCTAACGGAGCGGCATACGGCAGGGCGGGGCCAAGCTGTAGTAACTCAGA
>OMKN01016191.1:0-19830 GCA_900302345.1 Melanonus zugmayeri
CTGTGTTGTGCGCCGCTATGGTTGTACCCATGAGTGTATTTTAATTTAAATAGTACTACACACACACACACGCATGAACGCGCGCACACACACACACACACACACACACACAAACACGCATGCACACACATGCATGCAGGCACACACACACACACACATGAACGCACACACACACACACACACACACACGCACACGTGCACGCACACATGCATGCATGCACGCACGCACACACACACACACACACACACACACACACACACACACACACACACACACACACACACACACACACACACAGAATTCAAGTCATTATTATAGTTTTTTCAATATTCCCATTGATGAATCTGTAATTTAGCAATAAAACACAAATTCTAGTCATCCTGTCAGCCTTTTAATTCCAGAATGCAACACCTTGGCTTTGCAGTCGTTCTCCCCTTTCTTCTCACACAAAAGAGATGGGGGCATAAAAAAATATTTTGGGTAGGAATACACACTGGAAGAATGAAAGAAAAATGTACAGTATTAGATCCTATCTATAATAAACCCAGTTATAAACCCAAACCCAAAGTGTTTTAGTCTGTATTATTCCACATAAATAAGGCCAAACATGTATTATATTGTTGTTTTTTGTTGGCAATGCCCTCATATGCTGCTTGTATTGAAGGGAGTCACCTGGTTGCAGTGCAATTATCTCTGCCTGTATTGCTATACAAGATGGAAATAACTAAATATCTGTGTCAATGTTATGCAGAGTTTTACAACGCCCCCTTTGTGGGAAAGAGAGTGTGCCCACTAGCCCAAAAACTAGTGACATAACATAAGATAAGATCAGATAATATAGTACTTTATTAAGATGGAAAATGTGGATGGCCCAACAGAAAATAAAGGACAGTAAATTAATGAAAAATATAAGGCTGCACCAGGTATTTGGTACCTGTATCTTCTGTTCACTGCAGTGGTTTCTGTCCTTTAGGACCATTCATGTCTGTAAGAACAGACAGCAGATCTGGTAATTATAGGTATGAACCTGTGATACCACCATGACATTCCAAAGAAGGACTTTAGTTGAGTTCTGTTTTGGGACAATGGCCGCTCTAACCCAATGGTTCTCAACTGGTCTAGCCTCAGGACTCACATGTGTCATTAGTCATTAACTCATGACCCAAAAATTATTTGCCAATATTGCAGTAATAAAAAATGCCTTCATCTACTGTTAAAAACATTAAGCGAACAAAAAGCTGCAACAATTGGGGCTAAACTCAATGAAATAGTAAGCCATTGAAACATGAATTAATATTAAAACATTAGTTAATTCATGGGCTTCTTTCTAAAGATTAAGGCATATGCTCTTTTGGGCATATGCTCTGCAACTAAATCACAATGCCCTCCCACCAGTTGAGAATCACTGCTCTAACCCACTTGTGTAGTCCAAATAGACCCTATGTATAGACTGGTGAATATCAATGCCTTCTACTTTGTCACCTCACTGTGCTCCGGTGTTAATGACCAAATTAATCTATGGTCTTTTCTGTGTTTTCTGTTGTAGTGTTTTTTAGTGTCCACTAGATGTCCTCCTTCTACTGTATGTGTTCCCCTTGATTTGTCCACACCTGGTCCCAATTACTATCATGCCCCTGATTGCACCACCTACCTGCATATAACCCCTCTGTGTTCTTTGTTCCATGCCAGATCGTCTTTGTACCTCCGTGTAAAGCGTTCCAGCAATTTTCTCTAGTTTTGTATTCCTGGTTTTTGATCTCCACTAGTTTTCCTGTACTATGCCCTTGTCTTCTCCTTGCCGGATTTGTCTGCCTGATCTCCTGATTCTCTACTCGTTGCCAAACCTCCACCTGTCTGACTACCCTGCCCGTTGCCGATCCTCCGCCTGTCTGACTACCCTGCCCGTTACCAAGTCTTATCCCTGTTTGGACATTGTTTACCTGGATTTTTGTATGCTGAACTATTTTCAGTAAAGACTTAGCCTTTTTGGAATTACACCTTGTGTCCTGAGTCTTTCTCTGCATCTGAGTCTCCGTACTGCTTAGAACCGTTACAGTATGATCTGGCCATGACAGACTCAGCAGAGAATAGTGCTCTCCGTTCCGCGCTCCAGGCTCAAGGGAAGTGTCTCCATGACCACGAGCAGCTGTTGGAACAATTTGGGTAGCGTCCTCCATGAGAACCACGGTAGACAGGACGTTTTTCAAGCTGCCATGACAGACCAGCTCTGTGAACTCACCTTCCAGTCTCAACAGGTGCTCGGGAACTCTCAACCTCCAATCTTCCTCGGTGTCCGCCCCCTGCCCCCGCACCTCCTGCTACACCGATAACCCAGCCAGCTCCTCGTTCTGAACCACGGGCACCCAAGATTGAGAAATATGACGGCAACTCCGCCACCTGTTGCTCCTTTTTGACTCTTTGTGATCTGACCTTCGAGCTCCAGCCCCAGTCTTACCCCACGGAATGATCCCGAGTGACAAATCTCACGGGAAGAGCACGTGAGTGGGCCACAGCCGAGTGGGAGAATCACTCTCCCATTTGTCCTCTCGATAAATGACTTTGCAGAGGCGTTGAGGAGAGTCTTTGAGAAGCCCATGCAGCCCACCCACCTCTCTCCGGAGGAGCGCCAGCGCCATATGAGGGAGGGGAGATGCATTTATTGTGGACAACATTAAGGGTTACTGGTGAGTCGAACCTTCGCCTCTTCTCGTCCCTCCCGACCACTAATCCATGCCCGCTTGGTTTCTCCGACTGTGTCCCTAGAATTGGCTGTCTTTGTGGACTCTGGGGCGGATGAAAGCTTCATTGATCGAGGCCTGGTCAAGCAGTTCCAGTTGAAGTTGGAACCTCTCCCATGCCCCCTGGTGGCCAATGCCTTGGACAGGTGCTTGACATAATCCTCACATTGACTACTGGGCTTATTCTGGGGTGGAGTAATCAGTGTCACTCCTCAGGCCCTGGCTCTAGGAACATCAAGCCGGATGCCCTTGCTTGCCCCGTTTGAGACGGATAATATCCCCATGGCTCCCACCCACATCCTGCCTCCGACCTGTGTGATTGGAGCAGTTACCTGGGACATCGAGAGTGAGGTCAGGCGGGCATTGGAGGGGGTACAGGTTCTGAACCGCCTCTTCATTCCTGCCAGCCTTCACTCGCGGGTTTTGCAGTGGGGACACTCCTCCAACCTTGGTTGTCACCCGGGGGCACGTTGGACCATCTGCCCTCAGACAACGATTCTGTGGTGGCCCTCTCCATCCAATCATAACGCAATGCGATGAGCCGCCGCGTGTTGTGATTGGCCCTCCGTCAGGCAGCGCCGTCATGGTCAGTAGTATGAATATTTATTTGGGGCCACTGCCCTTTTATAGGCAACTATGGGCGTTACAAGGGTGGGACAAAACACGCGTTCATGTGCGCCAAGTTTAGGGTTAATTGTGATTTATAATGGGTATATTTTGGTGCGTACGCACGTCCCCTGTTCCGTACTTGCACACAACAAACTCTTGCCGGCACTCCTCTCTCCTCACTATCACTGGTGTTTCCACCATTCCCTTCCTGCAACAACTCAACTCTCGCAAGATTTCAGAGCGCGACTTCGCCTCGAGCAAGACTTGGTTAGACACAATAACAAACAGATCGGATCAAGCAAAAGGTAATGAGGTAGGTAAAAGGTAAAAAGTGAGTCTGTGAGACTCACTTTTGTGTGAGAAAAGTGAGAAAAAAGTATTTCTCTGTAGGGATAATTTCCATAATGTCAAACACTTATAACAAAACGATCTGAGCCTGTCAATGTAGACGTTCCGCGGCTGTGTTCTTGCTCAATACTGGACAAATGTCAACAATTGTTAGGCCACATTAGTCAGAGCCCATTGAGTTAGACCCCAAATGATGGGGAAAATGGGGTCCAGGTTGAAAAACCTCGAAGCTCCTCCCTTGTTGTTCGCTGGGGTGCAGAGAGGTTTCAGGTCAAACAAGGGTAGAGGTGTGAGGTAATCAGCATCTTGTCTAGCAGGATGTTGAAGTCATCCAATATTATCAGAGGAAAGCCATCCTCTGGGATGGATGACAGCTGTGTGTAAACTATGTATTATTGAAGAGGGAACAGAGGATTTGGAGTCTCCATTGGTCCAATTCGGAAAAATTACGTCAATGGCTCAACTTCTCTGGGATTTGTTTTGCAGAAATGTTGCAGGCTGTGATTATTTCACAACACGTGTTTGAAGCAGTACTCTCTTTCTATTAGAAAATAGCAGAGCGTGACGATTCCTCTTTAAGTCATAAGGGCACTTTTAGTGCATTTCCTAGGATACATTTTTAGAGTCTTGATAACTACGGGCCCAGGTGACAGACGCAACATGGTCAACTGATTGTGATTAATGACAGTTGGTGTGTCCAGTTCCTCCACAAAGCTGTCAAGATGGCCGGTGGGTCATGGGGTAGTGACAACAATGAAATAGTAATTGCATGGTATTCAAATGGTATTATTTCAGCGGGAGCAGAGCGGGATGATTTCCAGGATTTAGAGCTAATCTTGGATCCAGCAGTCCTACTATGTTATAGTAGAACCTCTAGGGAGAGACGGCACAGAGCCTGGGCCGGAAACCAGAAACTGCAAGGAGCAGAGTTACGCCTTGTTTCCTGCTTTGCTATGGAGATATTCTACCAAATAAAAAGTTTTGAAGTGTATTTGTACAGTGGCCAGTCTACACAGTGTTGAATTGAAACCTTTACAGACACTTTTTGACGATTTTCCAATTACCAAGCTTGTAAGCTTGTAATTTCCAATTACAAGCTTACAGATCCCCACCTCAAGCAACATGGCTGGTCGAAAGTGAAAAGTGAAACGCCCAGTTCACCCAGATTTGGGCTTGTCTGCCATCAGATTTGAGATATTAATCTAAAGTCTGATTTGTGAGACCAATAAGCCAACCTGTCCTCCTCCCTGTCCAGCTAGACAAGGAGTGCGGGAATGAGACAAGAGTGGGTTGACTATACATTGTTATACATTGTTCATAAACATGAATGACACCATGGTATTGGGTTGAAGAGCGTATATGTCTGTTGTATGGGTGTTGGTGTGATTTCACTGCAGAGCACCCCAGCAAGGAATCAATAGCATATGTTTCCTTGGACTGTAGTCAATCCATATTTCCTCTTCTGAAATGTTATTTCTAGAAGTTTTGAAATGTTTATAGGGCATGACTTCACCAACAAAGGTCCCACCCTATGATTTCAGTCTTGGAAGAGCCTGTAACCAATGATATAATCTGGCAGCTGCTTTAAACCTTTTAGTGACTGGACAAAATAGAGGACATTGTGTAATGGGGAAATACAGAGAAGAGTGATTCATCTGGAGGAACAGATGTAAAGTGTAATAGTTTTAATTAATTTAATTAATTTAATTAAATTATTATTTCAAGCAGTAATGATAATAACACCTATTTATGTATTGTCACAACCCAGCTCAATGGCTGGAGAACAAATCCGTGGTCAGAAGTATGTACTTGGCTGTGGAAAAAATGTGCAACTGATGCATGCACAAATCAAATTACATTCCATTCATTTAAATGTCAATTTACCACACATTACATTTATTTAAATGTCAATTTACAAGACACAAGTTCACTTTTACAAGACACATGTTGACTCCTATTAGTATTAATAATTATGAGACAAATCTGTCCCCATACGTTTATCTTAAACACTTGTTTCAACTAAACGGATAGAGGAAGGGAATATCTTGGTGTCTAATAATCTTTCCAGAATATTGGGCAAACAAACAGAAACTCCTTTGGTTTAAAATGTTTTTAGACTCTCAAGGGAGCTGTCCCTACATGCCTGCTTGTAAAATTATCAAATTACTCCAGCAGCTATCTGTAAATCAAATGTTCTGCAAAAAAAACCTAAATTCTACGAGTGCCTTAAGACTGTGTAGTAGGCTGTCAAAAAATGTCAACCCACCGGCCAAAAAACAATCAGGGCTAGTTTTGCAGCTGCCAATCAGGACAATTCTCTACAAAGTCAAGTTCCTGGTTGCCTTTCTCTGAGCAACTACGCTGATCTGCGCGTGCACGATTGGACATCGTTTGGTGGGAAGGGCTTAGGGATGCAGGGGGATGTTTGTTTGTGTGTGTATGCTTATGTGTGTGTGCATGCATGTTTTTGTGTTAAGTGAGAGAGATAATGCACGTGTGTGTGTGTGCGTGTGTGATGTGAGAGACAGATGGGTCACCAATGTAAGTGGCATGCCTGTGGCTGGAGAGAGAGGAAAGGCTGTGGGGTCAAATCTACGGCTCCAGAGTGTCTGTGATAGAGGATTCAAGTTCACTCTGGTCATTAAGAGCCAGCAAGAACAGACAAGAGAATGGGAAGAAGGAGAATGAGAAAAGAAAACACGCTGGGGACACCATTTCATATTTACTTCTTATCAGTCAAGCATAGAGAGTATATCAACTCAATATCCATATCAGTCTGCAGCCATTTATTGATTTCTATAGAGAATGTCAGCATACATAAATAACATTGGCCAACAGCGTTTGCTCATAATAGGTTACTATGGGCCTAAGGCATCAGTTGTAAACGTATATTTAGAGGGTTTATGACAAAGAAGTTGAAGAAGCGGGACTAGCTGACATCTGTTTACAGCTGGACTCAAAAGGAAGATCTTATTTGGCTTCTTCTTAGTAATTGGTAGTTAACCTCACAGTAACTTAACTTGCTTAACAATAACGGCAAAGAGGGATTGGTTGAAGAGGATGACAGTCTTTGTGAGGGAAGTAAAAATGTGAAGGCAGGGAAAAAAACAAAGCTACAAATGGAAAGAAGGAGGAATGTGGGGCCATTTAGTAACCCCACATTTATGACATCAGATTCAATGACTGGATTCACTACCACAAGCAAAGTTAAAAGTGTAGCAATTATTACCATATCTAGTTGAACTTCAACATTGATCAGTACATTCACAACATTTATTCACATTTCCATTTTTGCTCTGACACATCCTACAAATCCTAATAATAATGCGTTTATCCCTTGAGTTAATGTTAATGATGACATGATTCCTAGAAAGGACATACAGAGAGACATCATGGTTATGAATACATCCCACGTGAATAGGGTTGTCCTCAAAAATCTTGGTTTCCAAAATCATACTAATTAAGACATGCACACCCATAGATTCACTCGTGCAGAAAACAGAGTTCGATGCCTCCTATCCACACACACACACACAAGGTTGTTTGAAGAGGCTGTTTAAAAGAAAGCACAGTCTCCCATTCATTCACAGGAGAAGGTAAAAAGGCTAGCGTTAACCCTGGTACTTAGAGAGGTCATCTGTGGCGGGGTCATTCCGGCGGTTCAGAGGTCGTATCCTATCAGGTCCACTTTGCGTTGATGACAGACTAGCAAGTCCCCCTGTGGATACCTAAGACTTTAGGTCACTCAGCACAAAAATAACTGAGCGTTGACCTGGAGCTAATAGAAGGGAAGCAAACAAAAATACATTGGAAAACAATTCCAATGAAGTCATTTTACACATGTCCGCACAACTTACTTTTACTTTTACTCTTGTACATAGGGTAAAAACTGCTTTGTATGTTATCCAATGTATTTTTTTTTACCACATAGCACTGATTTGTTTAATATATTTATTTTCTCAAGGCAAAACTGGAGGTGAGCTTGAGGGATTTAGGCTGGCTTGTGAAGCTATGAGAAAGTACCATATGAAGAATGAATCCACATACAGTCACTCAAGTATTTGTTTGAATGAAAGTGAGTGGCATACTCTTCAACAGTTGCTTCATAGGTTGTTTAAGATTGAGACAACTCCAAATTGTATTGCAGTATTACTTCAAAATTAAATTCTGGGCCAGATCATTTAGCCTGGATAAAATACCAGATAGTTTTATTTTTTCCAAGCATTCCTTATTATGTAATAAAACTATTTTGGAAACAAACGTTTCGTGCTTTAGTATGGAGCACATCCAATGGGAGGGGACTGGACAGAAAAGTGACTTAGGGGTAGGCTCCTTTTTCCAACCCTTCCACTACCGCTCTCTAGAGCTGTATCTTTCTCATCACTCGTCTTTACACCCAAGCTTTCTGCTCTCGGAAAAAGACTACTCAAATATGCTCTGGTGGGAATTGTTTTTGCTCCTGGTCCTTGGAGTTGTCCAGGTCAGAAATCTGCCCAGCACAGACATCAGGATTACACACGGTGAGGTATTTCTTTCTTTTTAACACAGCACATTATTAGCCTATCCGAGGTAGAGGAGCAGAATGTAAGGGTACAGCTAGACTTGATGGGGTTAGATGTTATTGTTCAAAATTAGTGATCAAATATGATGCGATTAAGACAATATATGATGATATTGCATGATTTCCAAAATGACCTTACTTTTTCCTCGCTCCTTGCTCCATCTCTAATTTCCCAACCTCAGCCCTCCCCTTACAGCTGACAGCCCTGGCCCTACAGGCCCCCTGTCCGCTCTTCTGGACTACGTTTGGGGGCAACTGCTACCGTTATTTCCCACTTAATAAAACCTGGGCCGAAGCTGACTTCTACTGCGCCGAGTTCTCCAATGGTCTCAAATCAGCCAAACTCACCTCCATCCACAGGTAAGACACACTGTAACTATTTCAACATAGGTAGGCCTAAGACACACCGTAGCTACGCATTTCCCTTTTCACATTGATTCCTTTCAAAGTAGGCCTACAACCACATATGTCATCAACATTTCTCTGAGCAACCGGTGGTGCTTTTGGATGAGAAACGATGCACACCTGGTTTTCAAAGGGTGTGTTTATAGAAACAGCTGTGCACAGTGAGACATGTGCAAGAGATACATTTAACTAGAGTGACTTCTACTTTCTGAGCATCTCTATTTATTATATTTCTTAGATGTATTTCATGTCTGTGACTCATTTCACAGCCACTCTCTCACTCTTTCACTTAGCTGGGAGGAGAATGTGTTTGTGTATGATCTGGTGAACAGCCATACACTGGGAATCCCCACTGATATCTGGATAGGCCTGCATGACAGGAGACAGGTAATGTGCACACATGCATGTGCTCTCTCTCATACACACACACACACACACACACACACACACACACACAAGAACAGATTTGGAATAAATGAATGGAATAATAAATGAAATGAGATCTAATGATATATATATATATATATATTCAATTTTATTCAAAGGAGGGCACACTGGAGTGGACGGATGGCTCAGTTTATGAATACAGTTACTGGGATGGCAACCAGCCAGATGATGGCATTCACCGCATCCCACAAGAAGAGGACTGTGTGGAAATGTGGTTCCGACAGAACAGTGGTGAGAACACATTGGAAAAAAATGCATGCATGCATGCAATATATACACACCCAAAAAGTAATGACTCAATTGCACAATCATAAAAAGAAACCACATTTGTGCAAACCGGGAGAATGAGAAACAAGCGTTGACATTTTTGTAAACCAAAAATAACTTGGCTAAATAAACTGAGCCAAGCCAAAAGAAGAACTAAGGTCTGGCCAACCCAAGCAACACTCACACAGTTAACTCTCCATAGAGGGGTGTAGGGATGACGTATATTTGTAGGCCAACCCGGAAGTTCGCATCACCCTGGGTTCCCTTGACAAAAAGCCAAAGACAAAAAGTTTGAAATTGCCTATATAATATAATATACTATATATTATATAATATTACTGGTCAGCTTTGAGTTCAGGGCCAAACCATATGCCTATGCATGCTGTTCAGCAAAGTCCTTGCTCATCTGATAATTATAGTGCAAAACTGAATGGGACTATAATTATCATCATATCATTTATCAGACATGATATATCTTCTGATAATAACATCTTCTATTGTGTGTGTGTGTGTGTTTTACAGCACTGAGGTCATGGAATGACAACAGCTGTGAAAAGGCCTTTTCTTTTGTTTGCAAGATTCCAACACTAGAAAACTAGCTCCCCCATCACTCTCCTGTGTGATCATTGGTATAATCACTGTTGTGATCATACGTACATCATGTGTTAGTGACCTTTTGTGGGTATAAATATCAATGTTCAGTTTATACCGCTATATATCTCTATTTCTTCTGTTGGTACATTTGCATACAAATCAGGAGAAAGGCTCATCAAGGCAAAGCATTATACAATATAGGCTATAGAATATTTTGTAACCATGCTTAACTTAAAAGTCTACTTGTATTGATGTTGAAGTCTTTCATTCATACTCAAAAACAAATTACTAGCTATATTGCGTACTATTTACTTCCACCCCTTTCAAACATAAAGTAAAAAAATGAAGTAAATCTTCAGCACTATTATAAGTGGCACCCCTTCTTCAGGGCTATTATAAGTGGCACCCCTATTGAAGCTAACATCCCTCTAAAAGTAGATCTGCCTGTTTTTGACAGCCCTTTTATTGCTGATATATAGGTCTTCAACCTACAAGCTGAAAACTTTCCAACACAGTATTTGGGTTTGTTCTATGACAAAATAATCATTCCAGCACACCCATTGCAGCGGTGTGCGAGGTGTGGATTCGAAGACAATTGAAAATCTAAATTGGATACAAATTAAAAATAAATACTTTTTTTGTTGTTGCATTAAACGTGAATTCGTATTCGTAAGTAATTCGTATTTCTAATGATTGTATGATAATTTTGTAAAATACATACAATAAAAAATGTTTACCTACTTTCCATGAGTAATTCTATATTGGCCGACTTATGTCTTTACAGTTTCACAGTACAACACACCAAAAATATATTGGGAAAGTCATTTATTTTGTGTCTTACCACAAAAGCACAATTCAAGTATTATTGGTCAATCTTCTAAAATTGAGCAATAATACAATTACAACTCACCTGTCCACCTGTGGACATTTTTTTAGACAAATTTGTCACTGTGCACGTCTGTATGTCTGACCAGATGAAGATGTACATAATTGTGTACATTCTTGGAACTAAATTGTAACAACTACAGTATTTCTATGACCGAACACTTGTGTAACTATTGTTTGGGCAATGGCTCAGAGATATAACAGAGTGTACATACTACATTCATATTGATGGATTCCAGTAATTTATGTAAAATAAACGTGTTTGCATACATTGTATATAAGGTGATAGAATACTCTTTGTACTATACACATTTAGAAACAGACACACATACTACAATGAGTACACATAGTATTTAGACATTTAGTTGAATATACAGTACATTGACAAGACAGATATAGACTAAAAACACAAGACAAAATAACAGCAGAATGTTGTGGAAATTGAGGAGGAAATTACTCCTTAAACATTTGCAACCAAAACGATGCAACATTATATATTTTCATTTTATAAAAATGTACAAAATGAGTATTTCTTCTTCTGTGGAAGGAAATCAAACATACATCCTTAATAATTCCTATTCCTTCTTCCCTGATATATTCTTATGCCAACTCATGCACACTTACTCAACCATAGACAGTGTTAGATTTGCTATTTCATATATTTACAGTGTTACTTTAATGTTTATATAATTATCAGCTGTAATAACTGATAAATGATACATATATGATTTGGACGTGTGTGTGAGGTAGGTGCCAAAAGACACTTTTTATTGATTGATTAAATAATGAGTCGTATGACACACACTGGGACACTAAACCACTGGGGAATGCTAGATAATAAAGGTTAATATTACCAACCCTCAAGCTTAGAAATATGAATAAGATTTGGTTTTAGGTCTAAGGTAACACTTATCAGCAAGAAAGTGTAAATATCTGAAACGCACCATATTTTAAATCAATATATAATAATTCAGAGCATTATTATCAGTCGTTAGATTCAATAAATATGTCCATCTAGATCTCTGGCGACTCAACGTCCAACATCCACTCACTTATACACAGCAATGTCAAACATGCAAGGTGACATCCAGCTCTTTAGTCATTGAGAAAATTCCTGCACTAAACAGCAACGCAACACCTTTATTAATTGTAACATTTCTGTACTAGACCTTCGTCAGATTGAGCAGTCTGACGAAGGTCTAGTGCTGAAACATTACAACTCCAACACAGTGTAATGTGGTTTCACCAGATCTGTTTGTTTAAAGACGCTCCATGCCAAATGGAGTCACAATCGCACAAGACAATATAAAGCACATACAAAAACGTGAACAAAGAACAAATGTGCACTTATAAAACAAGTATTCATCACAGTAAGTAGTTTGGAATAGCTTTGGAAATAGGAAAAGCTGGGTGTGACAAATAAAGCACACAGCCAACATACCGTACATACACACATAACAACAATCACATGACAATGAGTGTGTTTCCATAGACATATGTAACAAATAACAAACAGTTATTCCATTATATATATGTATATGTGACATTATATTAGCAGATTAGAATCGCAACTGTGAGAAACCTGATTAACGCAACTTGTTTTTTCCGTTCATTGGCCCTCATTTATCAATCTAACGTAGAAACCAGCACAGATCCGAGTGCAGAAATGATCTTACGACGGGTTCACGTGTGATTCATGAAACGTTCGTATCTCGCCAATCACAGCATAAGAATCGGGCGTTAATAAATGTGGTGGCTGAAAACAAGCATAATTTAAATGTCACGCCCCTATATATTCTCGGTGTAGACGCCTCGCCCCTAGAGAAACCTAGAAACCACTTGTCATTTTCAGTAATGTTGGTGTGCTCAAAGAAATCACATTTTATATGTTCATTATTTGTTCCAAGTGGTTTTAAAAATCCATTAAAAACAATGCAGCTAATTATATGAGAGACTATTCTGTATTCTGTAACAGCTGTTTAAAGAGTGCATGTAAATGTATTTATTGTGTTATGTATTGTTATTATTGGTTTTATTATTGGTTTATTATTGGTTCGTGTCCATATGAACTTGGTCATCTGCCTCTTACCAGTCAGTGTACACTGCAGCAATCAACCTCAGCCTCATGATGGATCACAAACCTTTCAGTTTGCCAGACTGAAACCATACCAAATTCAAGATTGTCTGAAACAAGCTTTTTGAGCAGCTGTGCCGACACCAACACCTCCATCATGTGACCTCCAGGGAGGCAGGGGAAACGCGATCACATTCGTCCCGGGAGCGCAGGCTGTGCCACTGCTCCGTGGGGGTCCGCTGGGAGGCCAGCAGTCGCCGCCAGTGGGACATCTCGGGGGGACCTGTGGAGAACTGACCGATCACGATGCGGCCCACAAAGTCATTGCTGCTCTTCATATTGTGGCTGTACACTAGAGTGGGTGACAAAAAGAAGGTAAAAGAGAGAGAGGCAATGAGCACACTTTTGGATGGGAAAAGCAAGGCAACAGGTAAAGATGCCACATTCATTCAATCAAAAGCATTCATTTGCTGTGCTACTTGAAATAAATACCATTTCATCACCAAACACATCCACATATAAAGAATGGCTTACATTTCTATACATTTAATTTTAAAATACATTTAGCTTCATTAATATTGCTTTAATCACAATTACAATTCCATAGGGCTTCATAATCCAATGAGCACTGATGACCCCTCCTAAAACTAAAACCTCAAATAGGCAAGAAAAAACAGAGAGAAGTTTGTGTGTGTGGAGGAGGAGGAGGAGGGGCACCCCACAGAGAGCCTGACCTTTGACCTTCCCCCCCCACCCCAAACACTTATTACCTCCTCACCCGTGAAAACGAGGCTAACTTCGCTCAGGTCTTCGCGCAACACACGGAAGCTGAAAGACTCGTTGTAGAAGGGGTCGATGGTTCCACGCATACAGGAAGTCTTCTTGGTTTTCACCAACTTCAATCCTGCCACCAACTGCACCTTAACAAAGGGATCTGGGAGGAGTGCCATGCCTACATATTATGTCCAATTTGTCTATGGGTTTAATGCATTGCATCTCTTTCCTACTGCTATGGAAATGGACACCATGTCCAATATCTTGTCATATTGGACAATCAATCTATCAGTACATTTACATGCAGAGGGGAAACCCTCTTCTAACCCTGTTTCTGCCACCGGAGAGACAGGGTTACCGGTATAATTTGCAATGTATTCCGTAACCGGGTTTTGGTCAGTTTCGGCGGGGGGAGGATTCATTTTGTGCATGCACCAAACGGAAATACATGCAAATGCATAAACTAGACAATGTTTGGTCTAAAGTGCTGCAACGACGACCTGCTGCCTTGGCACATACCTGAGCCCTGGCACATATCTGTCTGCAGTAGCTGCTTGGCCTTGATGATGTCCACAATGAGCCTACCTGCACTCGGCAGGTAGGTAAGAGACAGCAGCAGCTCCCCAAGCTCCACTTCATTCTACAACAAAAACCAAGAGAAGGAAGAATAACTCTTTCTTTATGGACCTCTGTTCATTATGTGGCCTATTCTGCTCTAAGAATATAATTATGCAAGTTACTAGTAACTAGGTTGACATAAGGGCCTATCGCTTTTGACCATCTTTGTTCAACTCAGGTCACCAATAATCAGCTTGTGGAGGTGAAGGGGGCGTGGCTTGGCATCGGGTTGTAAACAAAGGGGGTGGGGCTTCTCCCGGGATTGACACAACTTGACACAGGTGATGAGCTGTGGGTGATGATGGAGTTTATCTCCACCCATGGGCGTAGGTGCCAGTGCGAAGCCCAGTCGCACCGGCACCCGCAATCCCGTACTTTTTTCGGCTTTCATCCTTTCAGGCCCATGTCCACATAGCATCTTTTTCTGGCAGAAAGGTGCTGGCAAGGAGCTGGGAAGGAGCTGGGAAGGCGCTGGGATGAAGCGCTTGTGCGCTGTAAAAAAACCCTTATTATACATCCATGAGTGATAAGCAGCGTATGACGACACAAACATTAGTTTTTATTTGTGAAAGTGACTGAAAGTGACTGAAAGTGACTGTAGTGACTGAGTCTATAATTGATATGTAACAACCTACTCTTTTCCAAAATGAAATGTTCATAGCCTAATCTGTGATTTTCAACCTGAAGCACCCGGAGTGTCCGCAAAAAAGATCAAATGATTCGTAATTGATATGTTATTCGATAACCTCATTTTTATACAAGTACTATTCATACTGGTTTAAATAAACTATTTGATTATTTGAGTATTTCCCATCTTTGCTGAGCAAGAGGCTCAGGCGAAAGGAATTAAAGGCCTGTCCCAAATCAACCTGTCCCGGGTGAGTTCAGTGATTGAAGCAATATATATACTGTATCTATATCTATATCTATATCTATATAGATATAGATATAGTTTATTATTATTTGAGTTGCGTGTTCAAGTTTCGGTTAAGACAGTCGTCCTCCTGTCGAAATGCATTGTGGGTTATCCAAGCCACTGTAGTGTCCATGGTTTGCATACTACAAATTTTGCCGGAAATAGTACGCCATCCAGGTACTTTTAGTATACTGTTTATTGCATACTATGTGTAAATATGATGGTGTGGAGTGTGGAGATTCAGACCGACTCTAGGCTCTCCTATAGAATTACTTGCAAGTATACCTACAACGAGTTAATAGTGTAGAATGGTGCATGTACGGTACCAGTAACATCGTGTTCACTTGCAAGTATTATTAACAATTCTTGTTATTTCCCCCACCTCTCACCTTGGGATTAATGAGGTAAATAGACCCTAAACATATGCAGATTGTTTTGTAGAACGTGTTTTGTAACGTCACAGCTTTTGAGTTTCTGGGTCACAAGGTGGACACCATAGGACTCCATCCACTAAAAAACAAGGTAGGAGCAATCCAAAATGCACCAGCACCAACCACCATGACTGAGTTAAAGGCATACTAAAGCCCAATTCATAGTCCAGCCATGTCATACACAGAACAGACTCGGTGCAGACAAACATGGCAGGTCCGCACAAAGCTCCTTTTTTATGACTGCACGTACCTTGCATTCACAATATGCATTGCAATAGGTAATGCACCTTCATGTATGCACTTCATATATGCTGTATCTCTTGCTTATGCTTAACTATTACAACAGGTTTTTGCCAAACCTATGAACCTTGTTACCACCCCTCCAGTCTGCTTAGGAAAGAGACAAAGTGGGTGTGGGGAAAAGAGCAGCAGGACTCATTTGAACTGTCAAAGAAAATGATGAAAATGAATGAAAATGAAAATGAAAATGATGCAGTCATCTAGACTCCAGAGCATTGGTTTCCAATGGCCGGGCCGGGGACCGGTGCTGGTCCGTGGACCGGACCAAGCGTGAGAATGTTTTGTAGAATTTGTTTAATTAATCAATTTGTAGTGTTTTGAGAGTCAATTGGGACTACTTGCCGTAGTTCATATCCCTATCACAGGTGCATTCTGGTACTTGGTGGCTCATTAAAATATGTTCTAAATGGCGCACTTGTCCCCTGTGTACAAGTTAATACACAACAGTTTAATTGGCGACGAGGATAAAAAAAGAATGGCTCAGTTTGGGAGAATAGATGAATATAAACCTGGCATGGAGTCGTGGTCAGCGTATATGGAAAGAGTTGAGAAATGTTTTGCTGCTAATGATATCACAGACGGAAAGCAGGTGGCTACTTTACTCTATAAATAGAGCGCACGTAGACTACGTTGTACTTAGTGCTCTACCACCTGCCTATTATTTCCTTATTCATTGAACATCGAGTGGAAGATATCTAAAAAAACATTCACCATTCACTGATATGACTGCATTTGTTGTTTGCTATAATCCAAAGTAGTCCAGGCGGTGAAACAGATTTTTTGCAAAAGTCTTCAAATATTACTTTTTAAAAACCTATGGACAAAACTTTCAAAGAAATTGATGTCATTTTCAGAGGACATTTTGAGCCAAACCCATTAATAATTGCGGAAAGGTTTCGCTTCAATCACTGCATCCAAGGAGCAAATGAAATCGTGACTCAGAAGGTGCAGCCACAGCTCCAGCAGACCAAGGGGACAGTTTGATAGGAACACAAAATATATGGAAGCTGAAGACGATGAACTCCCCTTGTTTACAGTGTCAAGTGATGAAAAACTATTTTCATCACTTGACACTGGGGACAGTTTGATAGGAACACAAAATATATGGAAGCTGAAGACGATGAACTCCCCTTGTTTACAGTGTCAAGTGATGAAAAACTATTTTCTAGGCTATTTTCATTGTACCTGAGTTAATTGAGATGGAAATATACACTGGCGCAGCAGTTTCAATAATTTCACAAAAGTTGTTCCAAGATGCATTTCCGCATCAGACACTAGAGGGCTTGTGGATGTATACATATCCATATTTTTTTGGCTTGACTACAGCAACCATACTATTAACCCAGTCTGTCTGTTTTGCTACGATTCCCATTGTGAACATGTACAATGTCACGTTCAGGGTTTGGGACACACAGACAGGCGGGGATGTGTTTGTGGAGTCTTTTATTGTCTGAGATAGACAAATAATAATCGGGTCACCGAGTGCCTCCTCAATATAAAACGCTGAACCACACATGGAACGGAATGGATAATTCAATGTGATCATGGCAGGATCTGGCAATCAGGCTTCTTTACTGAACTCTGGAACCAGTCTCACTGAGGGGCAGAGCAAACAGAAGTTACTATATATACAACATTCTGATTATTAACCACCCTCAGCTGTGTCGCTCCCGGGAATTAGCCGCCCGCCTCCCTTGTTTTGCGCACAACCAAGCCACGCCCCCTTCACCTCCACATATCCCCACCACCCGACTTAGGCCGGAGAGCCTTCCAGCCCACAGCCAACTCCAGCCAGCCAAGTCAGCCACCGCCATTTGTGCCCCCGGTCTATGGATCACCTTTAACTTAAACGGCTGTAGTCCAACGACTATTTTCATGCACAAACTTACGCAGCATGGACTTTAATGTCTTGTTAAACCTCTCCACTAGCCCATCGGTCAGAGCCCATCAGAGGGTATGGGGATACACGCTGGTACAGGATTTACTTAACCCCCAGTAACCCATACAGTTTGCGGAGTGTACGTGACATAAATGAGTTGCCCTGGTCAGTCAGGATCTCTTTCGGGATCCCGACTGGGGAGATTAGTTGAAACAGCGCCTGTGCTACACTCTTCATAGAGATAGAGTGGAGGGGCACTGCCGGGTTGAATACAAATCGGTACATCTTTAACACATGGACTCTCACAAATGACCAGAGGAAGGTACTGAAAACGTACTACACCAATTTTGAGGCTTATGTAACTCCCAAAGCAAACCCCATTTTTGCACATTATAAGTTTCACAAAATAATACAGGTGAATAGTGAGAGTTTCGACCAGTTTGTGACTGGTTGAAACTACCCCAACAGTGAAGATATGATAAGGGACAGGATTGTCTTTGCCACAAACTCACAAAGAGTGCGCAAAAAACTGCTCTGTCACGGTCCAGACTTAACGCTAGAGAAAGCCATTGACACAACAAATCAAATCACCAGCCTCACATCTTCAACAGTCATCCAATAGATGAAGGCCATGTTCACTTGGTTTGAAATACCACAGACCCTGGTCAGCGATAATGGACCTTGCAGGAGTTCAGAGTTTTTGCTCATGCATGGGACTTTGAACACATCACAAGCAGTCCACTGTACCTGCAGAGTAACGGGTTAGCTGAAAAAACAGTTCAGACCGACCAACAACTGCAACCAGAACTTGCCTGTTGCAGCACCCTTTGCAGCAGGAGAGAACTGTGTCAAAAACGGCAGAAACAATACTATGACAGGAATGCCAAAACACTGCCTGCACTACCAATGAGAGCCACAATCCACTTTCAGCTTCCAACAGGGACGTGGAAACGCGCAACAGTAATTGAACCAGCAGGTACCCAGAGATCTTACAACATTCTCACGAATGGAGGTCACACGCTTCGGCACAACAGGCGTCACCTCCTACAAATGTGTGAGGGTGACACAGGTCAGGAAATTCCATCAAACGTCCACAAGCTGGAGCCTGAGGACACTGAGACTTTGCAGGACACTTTGCAGCAGGACACTGCTGGACACTCCTGAACATAAAATGCGACTCCACTGCCATATTTGTCCTTATCTCTTCTACAGTATATAACCTATATCCTTCAACAGCCAGCTCAGAATCATCAAAATTAGTGTCCAGGTGTGTTTCTGACAGTGCTAAAACATGAATATTGTCAGAGGAGCAGATCCTGGTAATCTCATGAACATTGTTCCTGAGGCTGCAAATATTTAAGTAAGCTAGTACCAATCCCTTCCTTGGCAGCTTGTATATGTAGTTTTGTTATTTGGACACCTACAAATACAGTCACATTAACAGACACTGTCCCATGCAAAATAAAAACCAAGCAGGCCAAATAAGAACCGCAGCTGGACTTTCTTCTCCCTCTCACTCTTTTCATATCTTCTTACAGCCTAGCTATACCAAGTATAGCAAAGGTGTAGCAGGTATAGCTGAGCATAGTTTTGAAGGTGCTACACTGGCAGCATACCTGTGTGTCCCAGAGGTGGAGGTTTCACTCTAGAGCGAGGAGTGTAAAACTTTCAAACTGATAATCAGAGACTTAAATAATTAATAATGGCTATATCTTTGGTGTACATTGTTAACATGCGTGTGCATGTATGCATTAGGGTGGCCATACGTCCGGATTTAGGAAGGACAGTCCGGAATTCAAATGCCTTGTCCGGCGTCCGGCGCAGCCTCAAGACGGACGCTCATTTGTCCGGATTTCCGAGTTGCACTTGAATGCAACGCTTCACATGGATTGGCCGGCGCGCAACAGACAGATGACGCAAGCACGTCATGGTGCGCGCACCATGACGTGCTTCCTCTTCTATTAAACATACATAATGATATAT
>OMKN01016263.1:14729-25945 GCA_900302345.1 Melanonus zugmayeri
TATGTAAGCAGTAAATGGAGCACAAGGCTTAATCTTCTCAAACCCCATCAATCTTTCATCCTGTGTGTGTATGTGTGTATATATATATATATATATATATATATATATATATAATCTTTTTTTCCCAGTATATCAATACCAACTCAAAAAAATTACACTTCACTAATCCTCTCATTATCTCATCCTCTCCTACTGAGAGCAACCACATCTATGTTATCTCATGGATGAGATAACATGTAGCTCTGCCTACACTAGTTATTGTCTAAATCTCCACCACACATTACAGAAGAACTGATTGTAAAACTATGGTCAGAAGGAAACGGGAAGGGCATCTGTCAGTTTTAAAGTATTGTTTTGGAGTGTACTCTTTGCCTTTGTTGTAATTATTGCTGTCTGCTGTATTACCTATAAGCCTACATGAAACTTTTAGATCTAAGCCCCAGGGCCTGTATGGTCCTGAGTTTCCCAGGGCTTTGACCCCATCTCATGTGCCTCCAATGGAATTTTCTCCTAAACAAATTATAACCTGGACATGTGGCCTGTATGTGGATCAAAGCTCAAAACACCTTATGAGAGCAATGAGTACAATTTGATTTATTAATTTGGACTCTATTTTGTCTTAATTTAATTCCTCTCAACTCCCTGAAGATGACGATAGTGTAGTGAATGCTAGCTATAGTGTAGCAAGGTTAGCTGCGCTGCGCGGATAGCTTTATTCGATGTGACTGACAGAGAGGCTGGCCTCACCCGCCGTCGCCCCAGGCCAGACATATGCGCCTGGCGTTAGCGTTGCTAACTATAGTGCAACTGACACCATGGTCACCAGCTGTACTTTATAGCACAACACAATATTACCCCCACGGCCGATGGCTGCCCCTCCACCACTATCCCGCTGGCCAGCAGGAGCCTAATTGTAGCTGACCAATGGTATTCTGATATATACTGTAAGCTGCACCACCTGCACCAATGACCTAACATCTGAGAAACTCAGAAAACTCAGGAATTGAAAGTTTTAATAATTGCTTAATATACTTTTAAGTACAGTGCACTTAAATAAAATGAAAGTAAAATTTAAATTTTCTAAGTTTTGATAATCTATGTTTTAAGTAAATACTTACTTAAAATAATTGGTTCGCTAACTTAAATATTTTGAGGTAATCAGTTTCCACAAAAGTTTTGAGTACTCTGAACTTATTTAGTTTTACAGTGAGCCTGTCTTGCGGCATGAACCAACAGCACTCTTTGGCAGCTGTTCATTGATTCAGAAGCAGATGAGAGCTTCATGGACTCAATCTTGTAGATCTTGTCTACCCATCTACATTATTACTACCCCTATCAGTCTGCTCATCTCCAGTAACCATCACAAACAGGGGCAGCTGTATCACTTTGGTCCCCTTCTTGTTCCTGTAGTGTTGCTTCGTCCGTGGCTCCAGAAACACAACATAACCTAATAGAACTATGACATTGGCATCCTGGTATATTGGTGTTGTGTTGGTATACCTGCCTTTTGACAAGCTGGACCCCAGAAGACACTGACCAGCTCAGAAATGCGCTCTCTACATCAGAGAGCCCGCCCCAGCGTCTGCATTTTGGTCCAAGCTCAGAATGTCACACCATCACGCACCACACACATCATTATATTGAATAGGGGGGTGCAGCCTTTATTAATCACTACTGAACCGTGGCCTGTCTATACCTGAGACTGTAGAGGATTTGGCCTCTATAGGAGTCATTCTTCCGCACTGTTGGCCAATACATCACTATTTCCTCTCCTTCAGAGTGCCGCTTAGCGCTGCTCTTCGACCTGCTCCAGAACGGGGCCAGCGCAGCACGCCAGTCAAAGCTGGACCTGCACAAAAGGTATGTGTCTCTGGTATCGCTTTTTTGAGGCCCTTGGCTCCTCAGCCTGTGTATCCATCACTTCAATACATCCTCTTATTTCTCAACCCTGCTCAACCACCTCTTTCTCATTCTTTCTTTCTCTCTCTCTCTCTTTCTGTCATCTACAGTGCAGGGCAGCTGGCCCTGGAGAGGCCCGTTGAGACGGCCATGCTCCTGACCCTGTGCGGCGTGCGCTGCGTTGTGCTGCACCAGTGGCACAGCACCCCTGGGACACACACTCTCAACATGGCTGCCCTTTTGGATGGTGGGTGTTAAGCGTACACACATACAAGCCAAGCGTTTGAACCATTTAAAATGTCACATCTCACATGGTTAATATTAACTAACCACTTAACCAAAGTGTCTTTTGTAATGAGGGCTGAGGTTCTGTTGGCGACATGCAGTCTGTAGACTGACCCACTGTGTTGCAGGTCTCCTGGGGGCCGGGCTCTCCTCTGGCCAGGCGGTCCATGGCCTGAGGAACGGGGACAGGGGCCCCTGTGCGGCTCCTGATTCAAATGGTACGTCCCAGTTTTTCCAGTGCAGAGCCCAGCTCCACATACGTACATGTACCCACATAACAAAACACACTCACTTGAACTCTTCTTTTTGTAGTAGCCTGTAGTATTGTAGCCAGTTGGAAACTAAAAATAATACGTACATATTTTCCAATATAGAGTAGCCATACACATAAACACACAAAAATAAAAATAAACTGTGTCTCTCTCTCTCTGGACCTCTCAGAGTCAACAGCTGGTGGCAGTTTGGTTGGTGTCAAACGAAAGGCAGATGTGTCATCCTTCAACTGTATTCTGTATGGGATTCCTAACTTGGTTATTGCATGACACACTTGAATTCCTCCCTAAATCCTTTTTTTGGGGGGTATGAGTAACGTGTATAATATGACCGGGGATGTAAGACAACATTGTAAAACAAGAGACTACATTTCCATTCCATCTTGAAGGTGATGGGATGCAACCGCCCTGTTCTCAGGGGGTCTTCACTTCCCTAGAAGGCTGTCCACCTTCTAGGATTAAAGGTGGACTATTGTAGGATATGCAAAGTAAATTCATATAGTTATATAGCGTTTTAATAAGCCGCTATTGAGCCCTTTGTGATTGTAATTCCTTGTGTTCATCTGTGACATTTTACTTGATCATTTTACAGATCTTTCAGTTCTGTGTCTAATTATTTGTCAAATTGGAGACATCCCATATGTTCGAGCATCTACGCTAGTTTCTCCGATTGCAGTGTGTAACGGAGATTGTGAGCATTTAGCGTGATAGAGTTCTCACACTGGCCTTTGAAAACCACAGATTATATTTAATTTTCATATTTTTGCATGGATGGGAAATAAAATGCAGCACTAAAAGCAGGCGTGTTGTGTTTGGTGGTTCCCTCGCAGCCTGGGGGGGGGGTCAGATAAACCCCAGCTGCAGTTCTCACGATATTCACTTTGTGATATTTAACGCAAATGTTTCTAAAAGTTGATACTTCTATTGCAACACTCTTAAACAGGCCCAAGCGCATGTAAACACACCCGAAGCGTACCCAGTTCAAACCAGTACATCGCTTGAATTAGACAAGGCTCACATTAATTCCATTAAGTAGATTTGTTTCTTTTTTTAATTTGGGGGGAGTGTGGGGTTATCAGAGTATGTAATTCCAAACATAGTCTTATAATCCTCTATTCTAATGGTGGTGGTTTTAAATTCAGTGGGCTGAATTTTAATCAAAGACATTCTCCCAGTGGTAAAAAAAAGTTGCCATTGACTGCTTTATGAAGAACATTGATGACATTGATGTTGACAAGCGATGCATGACAGCTTTGTGTAACAGAACTGAATCAATTTAGATTTAGCTTCAAATTCCAACATTTATACATTTCATACCTGTACCGTAGTCATGCGGCTCCACCTTAGATCATTGTAGACCCGTCTTCAAAATGGAGGGAATAGAGTCAGAGTCTGCCTCAGCTGTTGGAGGATCTAAAAGGTCATCCTAATGGCCAAACAGATATTTCCTGGTGGATAATTGCTTTTTCTGGTTCGCTTCTGGAAAATTAAGCTCAGTCGGGTGGAAAAAATTTCAAGTCCACAGGAATCCCAATCCACTGTCAAAGGTGAGGGCGAGCTGTGAATTGTGATGATGAAGAATATGCTTGGGAGGGGGCGGCTTAGATCCTAGTAGTTTATTATTTATTGTAGTTATTTTAGGGTTTTTTAAATCAGCTGATCCTACACTGATGTGCATATTGGTTATGATGTAGTCCTCAAAGAAGCATTGAAGTGACTCGGATCAGCAAGAAGCCAAGTTAGAGAGTACTGAGGAAGACTGCTATAAGGTAAACAATACTCTTGTCGGTCGGATGAATGGCAATTGTATTTGTAATCTCAACCAACAGATGTTGCTCTCACTAGATTGCTGTTCTGTAAAGGGGGAAAAACCCACAAACACCCTCTTATGATGTTTACAGAGATGGGACATCCAAATTCATAAAGTCATTTTTTGTGTCAACTGTTTTGTGTCGACCCTCTAGAGCTAATAATTGCTAATTGAATTGCACTCTATGACTTCTGTGAGCCATGATGGGTGAGTTGATCTTGTTCGACATCCAGGGGTACGACGAGTGCAAAGAGTTCCAGGTAATGGTTCACCGTTAAAAATACAACACTGCATTACACTAATCTGTTCTAATGGAAATGTTGCACATAGACATAAAAGGACAGTAATATATGGGGTTATATATTATATGTGTAATATTATTGTGTTTGGTGTGAAAAGGGGCCTCCGTAAAACCTCCCTCCCTGGATGGTCAGATACTTGAGTCAGTTATTTCTTTGAATGCCTTTAACACACATCAATGAAAAGGTGCCCTCTTTTCCTGGACGTTGTCTTTCATTTGCATTACATTTCAACAATAAGTAAAAAAGAAAAACGGAGAGGGAGAGCTGTGTTGTGTCAACGTTGTGTTGTGTCATTGAGTTTGTTAAGGCAAGGCAAGGCAAGTTTATTTGTATAGCACATTTCATACACAGAGGCAATTCAATGTGCTTTACATAAGAATAAACAAAGAGAAACATAAAAACATGAAAATTGTTAGAAAGGGTACAGAGATCATATAATACACGACTCGAACGTGTACAGAGACTTGTTAGGCTTATTTGTATTGTTTACAATACATTGTGCAGCGATAGACTCCCTCAGTTGAGGTTGCTCATGTATCTGCATGAAGTATATTAACGATATTGCTTATTTTCACTGTTTTTACACATGCATGCATGCACACATGACCACAGGGATAGGCCTATCTTCTTTCTGCTTCTTGATGGACCTAACCTTCCGGCATAGGTGGGCCTAACACTTCATATCTCTCTTTCTCTCTCTCTCTCTCTATCTCGCCCTCTCTAGTCAGACGAGGTTGGTTCAGGTGAGTGCCAGAGGCATCTGCTGCTTGCGGACTTGGCGTCTCTGTGACCCAGAGGCAGGCGTGTGAAACGTCCATGCAAATGTGAACACAACCGTTCCAAACCACGGAAGTGGACTGCTGTTTCCAATGTGACATCATAACTATTTGACCGTCGCCCCGCCCGTTCAACACATAAAATACACATACTTCAAAATACCACAGTGTTGTTGATTACTTGATCCTCAATAACGTTCCAAGGGTGTGCATTATTTTTCAATAATGGGATACATCTGCCTTTTAACAGTTCTGAATCAATGCGCTACCAACATGATCCAACATTAACAATAACGGTCAAATACAACTATCGACCAGATGTTTCCTTAACGCAAAAACAATAATGCTCAAATCGCCGTGGAAAGTCCATATTAATGGAGCTTTTTTATTTATTCAACATTTCTTAGCTATGAAAATAATAAAACTGCCTCTCAGGACATATAGTTCCTAACTAGGTTGTGTTCTCTCTGCTCATAACTTACCAGGGGCAGGAGCAGGCCTTGCAGCTAACAGGCTGTAACTGCAAGGCCAAAACGTACTAAGCAAATCAATTAAAAAAAGTCCATAAAACATGGTTGAAATCCACCCTTTGTTTTTTTTTTATTTCATGATTTCATTTTAGAACATTCATTGTATTTTCTGTGTATCTGATGGGCAAGCATGTGTAGCTAGGCACGAATGCGAAGCAGTAATGGTGGGTTAGGTATGTCTCAAAAAAGTATATAATATCTGATTTCTTTAATAATGGCCCCAAAGCCAAACAGCAAAAAACCATGTCAAAGCCTTGTTGGCTGTAGTGTTTTTTGTTTTTTTTGCCATGGGAATAAACCTGCTGAGATGTTTCCTCCGTGTCCTGCTTCTCATTTGCACTTGGGTCCTCCTCACTGCATTCTGCCAGTGTGTCTGTGTTATGAGTGCAAGTGCCTTCTTCTATTGCTATCCGTGGCACAATTAACAATAAATCGTGTTCTGATTAGGAATGAACCTGCATTCCGTGTGTGAACTGTCCATTGCTGAATATGGTACTATGCTGCTTTGACACACATGTTGGTGTTCAGATTTGCTGTCTGTTGTAGTGTAAAACTAACTTCTAAAACTGGTGTAAAATGTTGTTGGCCATTCAAATTAATACAACCATGAATGTTGCGCAGCATTTAAGATGTCAGTACTACACGACTAGTGCACATTCAAATGGAAATCTTACTGCTCCACATTCTGCAACAACAGCAAAAAACTAAACAAAGAAATACAAAAGACCCAGAACCGTACTATTCCCGCTAAATTGAGGAGCACAATTAGATGTTGTAATTATCAGCAGGACAATTTGCCTCTAGCTGAGGAGCCCCATTTACTTTGCTTTCACTCAGAGTGTGAATGTGATAAAATATGTTGTGTAATTGTGTTATGAATGATGATGATGATTGAAGTAGCTTCCATTCTGCTTCAGCTGGACACTTTGGGGGGTGATGGACTCACTGTAAGATACGACCGAGACACTGTGGCTATATAGGCAATGAGATGCTGATGAAAAAGTATTTCTTTTAGGACACTTATTGACAGCAAATGATTTGGTTTAATTAGAACATCATGGGAAGACACCGGCAGCAATCTACCAAACATCTTCATAGAGACAATGGGTGTACATGATTCTTATAGGGAAACTTTCACATTGTGGGCAATAACAACAAAGGAAACAAAATGAGGGCAGTGACCATTGTGGAGAGTTAAGGATTGGGGAGAAGTCAATTTGCACTATGGGGAAGTGGACATGTCTGCAAGACAACTTAAAGGAATCTACACAGTAAAGATGTCAGGAGATTGGCATGGCCTCAGTATCAGTGGCTACAGTGGCAATGTGAATGCTAAATAACTTAACACCTTTCAATTAGAGCTCTCTTTAAAGGTGCAGAGACTTTATACAAAGGTTTGTTTAATTAACGTTATATGTTGTGGTGTGCAGTTAATATTTTCCACAACAGATGCTATACTGTGAGATGCTATAAGGGAATTTGCTATGAGATGCTAGCACACTAGGGGGCAGGATAGTTTAGTTGCTCAGTTGTGTGACAACCGATCCCCAATGTCTGCACCCTACTTGAGGGCATCCTTGACCAAGAATGACATGTATCTGAATTCACTAAGTTACTTTGGATAAATGTGTATGCGCAATGATGGATAGGCCTAGTCATTGTATATTGTCTCATGTCTATATTCATAACACAATATGTTCATATTTCTCACTTTTTTATAACTTGTTGATGTCCCAGCATCGACTAAGTGTGCTCTCTAGAATGAACCCTTTAAGATACAATATATTAAGCTAAAAGCGGTATAGTTTAGGCTGCACTTTTATTCTGTAAAGTTGAAGGACCTGCATGATCTGACACCTCTGAGCCTCTTCTCACAGGCCTGCATCTCCAAGGAAAGTGTGTGTGTGTGTGTATACAGTACAGACAAACACACTTGTCAATTAAAGGGATACACTGATAAATCTGTGTTTATCTGTCTGTGTTTATCTGTCTTACCCGGATTTAGACAAGTTGTTTAATTCCAAATTCATCGTTGTGCGTCCAGAAGGGGACGCACACAGACTTGATTTGTCGAGTCTGCCCTCTGTTGTTACTGTCACGCAGCGCACATTACAAATAAACACTTCTGAATGCAACGAGGTGGCTGATGACATGAGCATACATGCGCTTTCATTTTCACTGTAAAGGACTCAAAATATTGTAATTTTGTCACTTCAAGTGACACGGTGTACGAGGCACGGTATCAATCTACGGCAGTAGATTATTCTATAGAAATCACTTTTCCGGGGTGGCTCAGTGGCTCAACCCAATAGTGCGCTACCCATGTAGGCGATGCGCCTTGTAGCGACCCTGGTTCGACTCCTGCAGGTGGTCTTGTGCTACATGTCATTCCCTCTCTTCTCCAACAGTTTCCTGTTTCTCTTCACTGTCCTGTCCATAAAGGCACAAAAAGCCCTAAAAAATATATTTAGAAATCACTTTTCCAACCTTTTTTAACAATAATGCCCATTGACATCAGTGCTGGTTTTAAGTATTTTTAAGTCATGCAAGTCCAGGTCAAGTCAAGTCTTTTTGGGTGCAAGTCCAAGTCAATCTTTGGGCTCAAGTCCAAGTCAAGTCTCAAGTCTTAATAGTAAAAGTGGACATGGATATATTTGCAATCAGCAGAATTGCAGATTTCAAATAAAACAATTTTGGTTGATTAATAAGACCATTAATTGGGCAATTAATTAGAGATTATTTGTTTAATTTGTTGTGTAAAACAATTTTACACAATTATTAATTAGAATTTGGGGAGAGAATGGCCAAATTAATCCAGAAGATGTCAGTAATGCAGAAGCAAACCTGCCTCAGCGCCAGGGCCTGAAGTTAACTCATTCAGTCACCAGCCACAAGCTTCTTACCAGCCATTTTTCAAAGATGAAAGACACCGGAAAAGCATGATCATCGTTGGTGAAGAGATATAGGCCTACAGTAAAACAAAAAAACACTTTTCTAATTGAAAATCATAAAATATATAGAAAGCTGCCACCTTACCGTGGTGGAGGAGTTTGCGTGTCCCTATGACCCTAGGAGCTATGTTGTCGGGGGCTTTATGCCCCTGGTAGGGTCACCCAAGGCAAACAGGTCCTAGTTGAGGGGCCAGACAAAGAGTGGCTCAAAAGACCCCTATGAAGAATACAAACATTGGTGTACAGTTTCCCTCGCCCGGATATGGGCCACCGGGGCCCCCCTCTGGAGCCAGGCCCGGAGGCGGGGCACGAAGGCAAGCGCCTGGTGGCCGAGCCTACTCCCACGGGGCTCAGCCGGGCACAGCCCGAAGAGGAAACGTGGGACCCCCCTCCCATGGGCTCACCACCTGCGAGAGGGGCCATAGGGGTCGGGTGCATAGAGAGATGGGTAGCAGCCAGAGGCGCAATGCCCATGTGGGCAACGACAGTGAGACCTGGAGCGGTGTTATTGGGAGGAACGACCCCCCCGATCTGAACCCAAATGGTGTTTTGTTATTGGACGTCTGTGCTCGACACGGATTGTGTCGAGCAATCCGTGGAGAAGTTTGCCTTCAGGGCTTTCTGCCACAAGTAGTGTTGCCTAAACCTAACCAAGTAGTTACGTTGCCTGAACCTAACCCAACTGCGACCGGAAAAATAAAAAGTCAACTAAGTCTAAAAATAACACGGGACCCCGGTCTCCTGGGTGAAAGCCCTATGTTTAACCCATTCATCCACCACGACTTCCTCCCTACATTTATTTTGAACCTCTTTATACTACATCACCTGACTTCCTAAAGGATTTCTGTCAGAAAGCCCTGAAGGCAAACTTCTCCCGTGTGCGAGCGGAGGCTGCCGGTCAGCGGCACTTCCCTCTGAGTCCATGGCCAACTACGGTGGCCACTTAGGAGAAATGGGGCTGAGATAATATTAATGCAGTGTTTCCCCTATATGCATCCAGCAGTGCTGAGATGATAATAATAATAATAATAATAATAATGCAGAGTTTCCCCTATATGCATCCAGCAGCGCTGAGATAATAATGATAATAATAATGCAGAGTTTCCCCTATATGCATCCAGCAGCAGTGCAAAAACAAACAATGCATTCAATGATTATTTATCATAGCCTTAAAATCTGACCAAATTGATTGACATCATCATCATCTCAATAGAGGAGAGTGTTGACTAAGATATAAGATAAGATAAACCTTTATTGATCCCCGGAGGGAGATTCAGGTGTCATAACAGCAACAGTAGAGGGAATAAAACACAGGGATAGGTGGGAATACAGAGTTAAGACCAAACCAAGATACATAAGAATACAAGAATAAAGATAAAATACTAAATAAATTACTGTACTGAGCTGTGGCCCTAGATTTCTGCATCTGTGGTCATCTGTATGTATAGTCTGTTATGAATAAATAAATACATAAATAAATATATATATGTACAGTGACTAGGTGGAGGATATTGCAGGTCATGCAATATAGGCACTGCGTGAAAGGTAGTGTATCTGGAAATATCTGAACAAAATGTATTTCTGCCAAACCTGAGGTTTGGTGGAGGTATTACTGACTATGCCTGACATGTTCAAATACAGCTGTTACCCTTATATAATCAGGAATACCCCTGACCACAGGTGTTAGCTGGTGGCTTGGCCTTTCAAATGCTAATAACAGTCAATGGTCTGGATGAGGTTGGGTACTGAAGCCTGCCCCCCTTCCCCTCATTTACAAACCTCACTACATCCACACAATAGAGCCTATCACTGCGTGAAAGGTGGTGTATCTGGAAATAGCTGGACTAAATGTATTTCCCCCAAATCTGAGGTAAAGTGGAAGTATGACTGACTATGCCTGACATGTTCAAATCCAGCTGGTACCCGTGTATAATCAGGAATAGCCCTGACCAAAGGTGTTAGCTGGTGGCTTGGCCTTTCAAATGCTAATAACAGTCAATGGTCTGGATGAGGCTGGGTACTGAAGCCTGCCCCCCTTCCCCTAATTTACACACCTCACTACATCCACACAATAGAGCCTATGCTCTCTACTTATCCTACTAAAAGGGGGGGTGTTCTGGGGGATGCATCCCCCAGAACACTACCCCCCCACACACACATTCGGGATCATTCTCACCTGGCCCTGAACAATGCAACAAGCATCCCCCAAAATATTCAGAACATATTTTTTTAACTGATAAGATACGGATAGTGTTCTTTGTGCCAGCAGCCATCAGACTGTACAACAGTGACTGAGTACCCCCCTTTCCACTCTCTGATGAGGAACCCCCCCACACCAGCCTGTACAACAGTGCCTGAGCCCCCCGACCCCCCCCTTCCACTCTCTGATGA
>OMKN01016291.1:3748-15471 GCA_900302345.1 Melanonus zugmayeri
AGCGTGGCACTCTTCCTGTCCGTGGCCATGATCCTGCTGGTGATCTACGTGTCCTGGAAGCGCTACCCCAGCAGCGTCAAGCAGCTGCAGGAGCACTCGGCCGCGGCCCGCAAGCGCCGCAAGAAAGCGAGGGAGACGGAGCGCACGCTGAGCTCCCCGTTGCAGGAGTACTATGTGGACTACAAGCCCACCAATTCGGAGGCCATGGATGTGCTGGTGAACGGGACGGGACCCTGCACCTACACCATCTCAGGCTCCAGAGAATGCGAGGTATGACCCCCCTACACCATCACCTTTACCACCTTTATCCTCCTACTAAACAAAAACGACTGTATGTCCACAGAGAGGCGAACAGAGGTAACACATTTAAGCTGCTTCAATAGACGATTTGTGGCTTGATCTTGTTACCTCTGATTTTGGCTGACGCTACATTCCATATTAGGGGAAGGAATATATTTGTATCGGTGCATTGGTGAATATGATATAAATATATATATATTGGTGCATCTGTGGACTAACTGGAAGGGATACATTATGTTATTTCAGTCTTGTTCCTGTGCGATATGACTCATATTCATAGAGAATGGCATTGGTATATTGACTTTAGGAATGCAAATAAATACGATTACTTTTCCCTGTGCTACACAAGCTCACGTGCGTAAACCATGCTACCGACTGTGTTTGTGACGAGACAGGATTTGCTTTATTTGCATACTGCTTTTCTCTCACCATCGTTTTTGGCAAATCACAGCGGCATTGTGCTTTGTGTTTGCTCTGTACCTCTCTATTCAGTTCCTGATGAGACATATTGTACTGTAAGAATTGTTGAATGAAGGGCTGATTTATTCACAACGCTGGGAGTGAATACTAATAGACAGAATAGTAGAACAGAGAGGGGTTCGAGCCCATCTGATGACTAGACAGTTAGTGGGAGATGCTTGGCAGATTTCTATTTAAGCTACCAGTCCAATTATGGTATTTTTAGGGGGGTTTTGTACAATGACTTGTTCTTTGGTCATTATATCTACACATGTATGCAATAGGTCAGTCATACACTCATTCATACACACATGAAAAGAAAATAGGAAAGCATGAACACAGAATGCTTTTATGTCACACACATGAAGTTCACACGCAGACACACACACACCCACACACACACACACGATTGCAGCTTCTTTGAAAAGGTGTGTATTAAGGAAGAAGTGAATTACTTCAAAAAGCATTTCCTGACAGCAAGTGGGAATGCCATTTTGCTGCTTCTCCTTCTGGGTATGAAGCCCTTGTTCTATTGCAGTATTCTGGGCCTGTCACTATATTCCAGGCTTTCAGAACTTTATTTCAGAGGCTATTGTGATATTGCTTTTTCTGTTACACCTAAAACTTTATTATTAATAACGTAATAAAAAAGCCCAACCCGTAAGAAAGATATATATTAATATATATATATATATATATTTAAAATCCAGAGAGAGGAGTAACACTATTTTCCCTTATTATATAAACATTATACAAAATACACATATATAGACTGCTTGACAACCCATTCCCAACAGTCTAAATTGGCAGTTCTTCACAAGACCATCTTTAAACCATATATCTGTTTCATGTTGTCCGAATTCCATATACCGTTCCTCATCTACTTTCTCTTCCATGGCTGTGGAGCTTGATCTCCCAAAACAGAGAGAGAGAGAGAGAGAGACACAGAGAGAGAGATATGAAGAGAGAGAGAGGCTTTAGGTAATTTTAATTCTCCAAGACTGCTCTCTCTCAGGAGATTTTCTATTGATTTTCATCCGATCACTTAAACTCATGCACCCCCCTGTCAGCGGGTTGTGCTTTATTATCAACAACCTGGTGTGTGTGCTCACGTTGTGGTGGACATCCACCTAAACTACATTTGTAAATTAACCTAGAAAATCTTTGTCTTGTCCTTGGGCCCATAAGGGCTTTATATCTTCATATCTATCTAAAAGCACACACTCACAAACTGCCCTACACTACGTATTTTAGGTGATTTTCCATCACAATTTGTGTTTGACAGCACATTTTACACAGAACAACCTAAAGATGCTCCTTTCACACGGATCTTTAGTTTTTCCCCTTCATTTGAGACTTAATGTTCCTTATATTGAACTCTTATTTTGTATTGCAGTACCGGTATTGTGTTGGGGTGTATTCTGTCTGAAGACCACTGAGTCTGCAGGTGGTTACCACCAGCGATGACTCAAAATGGTGGACGGATCGTGAGTCTCTCTTCGCCTTGACACTTTTATTTTATTTATTCACATTACATCCGTCCCCTCTGTATGATGGTCATCGCATCACTGTGTTATTAGGACAGAGAAATCCAACTGAAATCAAATATCGGTTAGGCGCTATTTTTTGTATTTCAGTGTTTGGCCCTGAAACCAAATGCGATTTCACTTTACATGCAGCGTACACTCTGCCCTGGTCGATGTAAGATTTGCAGTGCACCGCTCGCTTTTCCATTCTGAGAACAAAAGTCCTTCAGGAAATGGATTTATTCATTTTTTCATGCTCGGTTATGCATTAAGATATAATACGAAGGTAGTGTAGAGAACAGTGGCACTTGAGTCAGCGCTGTTATGCTGTGACACTGTTAAATATCACAGGAAATAGGTTTGTCACAAGCATCCCTGCCTTTTCCAGTGCTATGTCTAGCGCTTTAAAAAACTGAAATCGCCCGGCTCAGCGGGGCCAGCGATCCCCGAAAAACCCAAAAGCTTCCTTCCCCCGGCGACGCCGTGCATCTGAAACATCCACACACGCCACACCTTCCCATGCATCAGTTTAATGCATCGGGGGGTGACAGGTCCAGCTGCAATGCAGTTCCCCCCCCCCACACCCACCAACACGTGGCCACATGGTCGTGTCAGACACAGAAAGCTGCTCATCGGGGCTATTAATAATTTCTTTTGCATAACGCGCTGGCCCTGGGGTTCTTCGTATTATGTTTCAATCTGGTCTGCTCTGCCCCCGGGCGTTACCCGCAATTTGTCTCCGACACACGGACGCTGTCTCCTTCGCTGCCCACAGTGGGAGTGACTGCTCAGCAGGCCTCCTGTCTTACCGCTTCAGCCGATGGAAACACACCGTAGTTGGGATCCCCCGATGTTATCAGTCACTTGTGTAACACTACTTTCGATAGTATCATCAAATTATAACTTATATTTATGGCTAATGTTCCTATTAGGATGTAATTCACCCTGTCTTATGATATACTTTATTTATATAATTTTTAAAGGCTTTTTATGCCTTTATGGACAGGACAGTGAAGAGAAACAGGAAATTGGGTTGAAGAAGAAAAGGAATAACATCTAGCACAGGACAACAGGCGGGAATCGAACCGGGGTTGCTACAAGGCACATTGCTTACATGGTTGGCGCACCAGCGGGTTGAGCCATCTATGATATATGTTAAAGAGATTCACGGAAGTCAGGTATAGCTGTTAGGAATGAACTTTATCTAACATATAACATAACTACCACCGAATAAGAATAACACTTCTTCTATCGTTGCGTGACTAAGATCTAACCTTAGGTAACTATGTGTATATAACTCTATTCTTTACATACGCTATGGGTAAAACCAAACTCATCATCAAATATATATTTGTACACCTTTTTCTTCTTACACTTGCATAACATCACTATGATATTGCTTTTAAGCACACAAAGCAAAATGGTATGAATTAAATAATATATTGTAGTACTTCCTTGTAACATCAACTGTTTATAGGGAACTAAACTTTCGTACCGCTGTAGCATGTAGGTAACAGGTACGTTCATTGCATCTCTTAAAGAGACATCGCCCATTTGTAACACATGCTCCAACGGTATGGGGTTCTGAATTGGGATGAGATATCTATCCCTCTCACCTTCTACTAAGCCCTCCCGGTGTTTAACCCCACCGGCTCGATAGGATCACGATGGAGAATCCGTCCTTGAGCTCCTATTGGCTCCCTCAGTTCCCCCATGCTGGTAGACATTGGTCAGTACACACACTTCTGCTGTGCTACCTTAAACACCAGCTGTGCAGTCCGCCAAGCACGGCTCTGGATGTATAAACACAGGATCATGCATTCCCAGGCTTTTTTTTAATACTAACGTCAATACTAGGAGTAAAATAATCCCACCCAAGCCTGCCAGATCTGTATTGTAGTGCCAGTGAAATAGGACTAGCATATTTGTCTTCTCTGTGGGTTGCTTCAAACTGTTGATTTCTAACTGTTAACCATACTGTTCTGTGTTTTGTTTCATGGGATATTTTATTGAGCTTTGTTTTGGGGGAAGGCAGTATATTAACACACAGAAAGCCATCCATGTCATCTGATCTGAGTAGGAGAACAGAAGCCAAAGAAAAGAACAAAAAACACCTGGTTTCATACAAGTAAGTTTTACATGAAAAACCATGTGTGAAAAATGCAATTTCTCATAGAAAACAAGGACTAACCTTCAACATGGCCTACCTAGAATGCATCACTTTCTCTTTGTTCCCCCCCTTCAGTTTCACATTTACACCACAGCGCCGTGGTCGCTGGAGGCCTGGTGTCATGCTATGCTTACATGGACCCTCTTGTCGGGCTGGGACCCCGCACCACCCCTCTTCAATCCAACACAAAACAGAGGGTTCTCAACGGGTGGGTTGTGAACCCAAAATGGGTGGTGGCGCGGGTCAACTGAGTGGACGCTTGAGACCACTTTATCTTGTTTCCTTTTTAAGTGTACCGAGATTTCTGACGCTGGGGCTTTTATTTTAAAACACTATTCCCTGCTGTGGTGTGAGAATGGCTGTCGGACCCATGACGATAATGTCCACTGGGTGAAACCATTACACAGTTGCTTCTTTAACCATTTTAAATCATGGCAAATCCCCTTCGATTTTCACAGCCGCTAAATTGTTAGCTAATGGCCAAGCCAAGTATGATATGAAAAAAGTAGGAAGCCGACATTTAAAAACAAAATAGTTCAGGCGATTCATTCATTCATTAATTCATTCATATGTTCATTCATATGTTCATTCATCCATTCATCACAACACAAGAGCTCTGACCCGACAGTTTGCACTATGCACGGACAGAGATCAGACATGCATCTGATCAAACACCGCGTATGAAAGGGTCCCGAATCATTCCATGTGATGTGTGCTACATCTGAAGATCAGCTTCAGATGTAGGTTTTGACTTAATCGCCTAATGGACGACACCACTTTCATCCAATTTTTTGTCATTAAAATGAGCAGGTTATTATGTCATTAATACACATAGACTGCGAACAATGGGGGATCGAACCCAGAACCTTTGGACTGGAAGTCAAACAAAATAACCGCTACTAGAGTGTACTTCTAAGGCTTCTAAATCATGCTCAATCGAGGAGCACTGTCCACACCAGTATGTTCTGCATTCGTCTGCATACCCTCTCCATCTTTTACCCCCTCACAGTTATATCTGTCTTCTCATCTTCCGTTGACCTTCTCAGACCTGTTCCCGCCAGAACTGCCTATCTGTCCTCATCTGACACCCTGAATAAAACCCAGCAGATTGAGTTAAGGCTTGTGGACTGGGAGAAGGTATCTCAGATCTGTCCCTAACCCCCGGAAATGATTTATGTCATGACCTCACCTGCATAGGCCTGTGAATGCCTACTAACTTCCTCTTTTATAGCTCGCAATTTATTTTTATTATTTTTTTAAATCCAAACCACCAGACCTCCACATAGACACCAAAACTCACATTGCCTCTTCCTTTTTTTAAAAATCTTTTCTTTTTACAATTAATTTTGGTTCATTGTCTTCTCGCCCAAGCGTGAAGATGGCTTTGTTAGACTCATTCCTAAGACTCATTTCTGCCCCGCTCGGCTGCCATTTACCCTTTCGCTCCGAGCCTCCTATTTCTACTCCAGATATTCCTACTGACCTTTTCCAGACCACAATCATCACCCCCGCTCTCGCTGGGCGCCGCCAATTGTCATCTAACCTCTAGCCGAAAGTCACTGGTGATTGCCAAACAACGGCATGTAGTACACGACAGACTGTCTCAAATACAAGGATAAATAACAACTCAATTGTTATGTGAAAAAAACGAACTATCTAACAAACAAATAAACTAACTAACTATCTCACTAACTAACAAGTGAACTAACCACCTAAATACATATCGATACATACTGTGTTCAAACTGTTTATCTCGGGCCACACATGATCGATAACTCTGAGTAAAGGACAGGGAGGAGAGTCGTCTTTTGTGAACGCTGTGGCTCTTTCAAAATTAATAGAGACGAGTCTTATTCCTCCTGGTTCCCCTGGCCCTGTCTCTGTCTCCGAGTACCAGATGTTCCCATTCACACTCTCTCACAGAGATTGAGAGTTTGGCCACTTTATAAAATATAACTCTCTATTAACCAGCCAACACAGACCCGTGTGTAGCGCTGCCTGTTCCCAGACCAGGTCTTTTTTTTTCTCCTGTTAATGCATAAGTTGCTTAACCTTTGCGGGTGTTGCACTGTACTCGTGCTGAATTAGGCCCTTCATTACCGAGCACACGCTGTGCTCTGGCGACAGTCCCCCATGTCTGGACATGGAGGATAACGCTAACTCCATCCACCGCCATTTGGGAATTGGGGACATTCTCCCGGCGGTGTGTTTCGGATAATTCCTTATGCATTTGGTCACAGATTTAGGTCTAAGCCTAGTCCCAATAATTTAGTTTCTCACACATTTTTCATATATAATATAAAAGCGTATGTCTGTGCTGCACACCTATCTGTGAAAATATTGAACTTGATAATTAATTAATTGAACTCTTGCCTTGAACTTCGTGTTAATGAATGTATTCATTATCTGATCTGTTCTTAGGTGAGTGTTCCTTCTTTCTTTCTGTCTTTTATTCATTCTTTCTTAATTTATTTTTATTTTTTTTATTTTTTATCCTTCGTTCTTTTCCTCTGATGTGAAAGGGTAATTATTTTGACAAACCTATCACTTCACCCCGTTCTGTTCTACCATTTTAGTCTCATCTTTGTGCTCTCGTTTTCATTCTGTCTTCACTGCGTCTTTGGATCATTCTGACTGCTTTCACTTTCACTTTCACTCAAACTCTGTCTCATCATTTATAGTTTGATGTGGAAAAGGGAAGGCAGACATTTCTACTGTTGCGTTCAGTTTCACTATAAATGATAAAACTAGAACAGTACAATACCAGGAAAAAAACCGCCAGACATTGCTCTCTTTTAAATCTGACTTTTATATTGCGCAAAAATCAATGCAGCAAACATTGCACCAGTAGACTATTAAAACAATATCACAAAGTTGAGAAGCGTTGTTCTCAATAGTTATTAATAATCCTCTTTTACACTTGTAGAGATCTGTAGAAGAGTGTGTATTCATCACTGAGTCAGAGCCAGTCATACATGAGTGACATCAGGCAGACATGAGACAACCTAACAGAAATAACGCCAAGAACCATGTTCACTTGTGAGTGTTATGTGATTAAAGGAGCAATGCTGTCTCCATCTCTTCCTCTCTCTCTCTTCCTTCCTCTCTCTCTCCCTCCCTCTCTCTTCCTCTCTATCTCTCTTCCTCTGTCTCGTTCTCTCGCTCTCTCTCTCTCGCTCTTCCCTCTCTCTCCGGTCCAAGGTCAGGGTGTCAGATTGTTAATTGCTCGGAGAAGAAAGAGCGCGCACACACAAACACCAGGAGGCTTGCCCAAGGGCACGACGGCAATCTGTGAAACTTATCAACGCTCGAGTCTTCGGTGGACAATTAAGCGCACCAGGGGGAAGGGGGGGGTTAAAACATGCAGAGAGCGAGAGGGAGAGAGAGAGTGAACATCTCTCTCATCCTGCTAATCCTGGCTTTTACACAGAGAAGTTTCATGCCATTGGTTTTCATACTCGCCGTTTGATCCATGGCTAATGATGGCGTCAGATCACCCATACTGCAGTCGCATTACCTGGGAAGGAAGGAAGCGAGATACTTCTCCTCCACGGTCTTCTCTTCCCTCCTCTTTCCAATCTTCTCAAGACGAGCTCTCAAGTGCACTTTTTTTAAAGATGCGCACGCATGACAGAGGACAGGAAGGAGAAACACTCAAGTCAAGAGTATGCACTACTGGCTTTCTTCTTTCCTTCCTGTCCTCTCCATCTTCTGGATCAGTATTCCTTATCTCAAGAGCTCTTAGAATTTACATCCAATAAACTCTCTCTCTCTTCTGTATCTCTCTGTCTCTCTCTGTCTCTGTCTCTGTCTCTTGCTCTCTCTCTCTCTCTCTCTCTCTCTCTCTCCCTTTCCTCTTCTTTCATTAGTTGCTTGGCAGTCATGGCGCCTGCCACCACTCTCTTTATTCCTTCCAAACATGTTGTTTGACGATTTGCTCGCCTTTCACAGATGCTTCTTGTGTTTGTAGTTTTTTTGTAAATCTTTGTATCTTTCTTTCTTCGTGTTCCAACAACGCCAGAGGCTTTAGCCACCTTTTGTTTCATTAAATCCATCGTATGTTTCATTGTTTTCTCCAAATCCAATATGGAACCCACCTTCCTTCTGACAGATGGACAAATGTTTTAACATATGGTGGGCTAATTAAATTATCATGATATCGCATGGGTGTGTGTGTGTGTGTGGGTGTTCACACCCACACACACACACACACACACACAGACACGCATGATAGACAGAGATACAGGACACACACACGCACGCACGCGCCTATCTTTCATCTGTCGCCATGGCAATGAATTTATTGCATTTGCAGCCAACGCTTAATTGTCACATGTATTATGAAACACACAATAGACGTGCCACAGTGAACATCACATGTTTATTCATGTGTTGTGTGTGTGTGTGTGCCATCCACTGGTCTGAGTTGTGCTCTATCAGGTATTGAAGCAAGGCTGCTTACAATTATACAATGGTGAGCCAGGACATAAGATGCACTTTATTTATCCCAGGTGGAAAATGTGGGTTTTCACTCACAGCAGAAGTGCAAGACCCTATTAACAATGAAAGAGAGATTACATTTTTAAATAAGATATGCAAAAATCTCTGAAAAAATATATCTATGTACACAATCTGAGTTTATTCAGTGCAATAAGCACATATGCATTGTCGTTTCAGAGAGATTGAAACTTTGATCTCTAACCACCCGATGATGATTTTAGCTTGTGATTTGACTTTAGTTTGTCACGCTCTCTCGACTTTATCGTCGCTTGGAACGATAGCATTACAATACTCTGGTTTCCAATGTTTCCAGTTGACGGGCTAGATGGGCCAAATGGGAAGTACCCCAAAACCAGCCCCATTTGGTCCATCAAAAGCAAACAAAGGGAAATCAATTCACCATGAGGCCATCGAGCAGATATGAGGAGCGATGAAAATGGTCTAACAGTGCGCGGGGGGGCGGTAAGAACAGTACAGCAGGGAGAGGATATGGGGAAGTAGATACCGGGGCTGGTTGCATACCTCCGTCAAAGGCTTTTACACCACAGAACAATAACTGAAAATGCAACTTCGTCGAGCGATACGAACATCCGCAAATCTCCACCTTGCCCTCCATGACTATTAAAAACGCCAAAAAACTAAAGCAAAGTCACTCCATCAACATCCTACCATTGTGTATAGTATTCCCACAGTATTACGGACGTAGTTATTATGATTCTAACATTTGAAATGTCACACACAGGAAGTTCTGGGCGCAGACAGCGGCGGCACCAATAAGAGAGAGAGAGTGCCGTCTCGCTATCCCAGGGTTCTTCCGAGACAGACAGGCAGACAGGCGGCGAAAAGGTTGGAGGAAAGGTTGTTTGCCAAAGTGTAGCAGGCAGGGAGAGACAGATACGCTGGTGAACTAGAAGGGGGGGAAGAGGCCTTGAACGCCACAGGACGGCGTGGGCTGACAACGCAGACAGCGAGAGGCGGTTAGAGCGGGTCAGGCGAGGCAGGCAGGGGTCCGCAGCTGACAGCTAAGATCGGCAGAGAATCTTCCGCACCGATGCCGGCGCTAATCCATAATCAGAAGGTCTATAGTTTATCCGCTTCTTTACAATATTTTGAGCTGCGGTTGTTTACACTGTGTTTCGCTGCGGTCGTGAAACCGCGATGAAGTGGGTGTGTTTTCTTTGCGCTCAATAATTAATGCCGTGGTTGTGTTTTTATAACCAGTTCCCTGTTTGATCAAAAAACACACAGAATGTTCTGGGTTCCATACCCAATGTCTGCAGTCTAGGCACCCTTGAGCAAAATGGCTTAACCCCTACATTCTCCTGAATTACATGAATCTGAACTCTGCTAAATTACTGAATAGTAAAAATCATAGTAGTAATGTACACAGCCTGGAACTGACATAGATGCAACATGTAAAAGCTAATGATATGTTATGCACTGGTTGTGTTTTTACAACCCTGTCTGTTTGATTACATGAAAAGAAAATTGTGTTTTCAAATCTTCTCTGGCTTTAGAAGTGAACTGAAATGCACCCATTTACGTGCACTTTAATTACGTGAAAAACAAGATTAGTGCACAATGGTGCGGGTTATTTTGTGTGTGTGTGTGTATTCATTTGTGTAATTATTTAAAAAAAAACGAGTATCTATTACAGAGGAAGTACTGTATGTTTTTATGTATTTTTAATTACACCACTGATGCTTGTTATTCTGTTGAATTGAATTGATATTATAATTGCTGCTCTTTCTGTTTATGGCTATTAGTTAGCAGTCGGTCTGACCTAAACGTTATACTACTAGATGTCTCTAACCGAATTAATGATATTAAATGGACATTGATACATGCATATTTAAGATGCCGTATGTTCATTCAGGTTTCTGTGAGACTTAATTATATGTTTGTATATTGACCTCAAAGTGAACTCAAACTTATTAAAAGTCTATTCTGAGGTGAAAAACTATCTTCGCACCCAGTCCAGTTGTGTAGTAAGTAATAGTCGTGAAATATGAATGAAGAAAATACATTTGTGAGTTTTGTTGTACCGGGGTAGTTGCCTGGGGGAGAGTAGAGTAGTACTTTTGTTGTAATTCTGTGCATAACCCTGGTGACGCATGCATTATTGATTGTAGATTTAGAGAGCTGACAAACACAGCAACTCTGCTATTTATTAAATCAAATGAGAATACAAAAAAGTATGAAACAAAAAAAATCAATTTGAGGCAATGCCGGAGAGAACTTTAATGGCATTGAACATTATATTTTTAGATTAAAACTGCAGCTTCCCATTCTTCATATTAATAGTCGAGCCTAATTGTTCGGATAATTCGAATTCTGCAAATATGTGAAATCAAAATCAAACTTAAAATGTACATTTTCTTCCGAATAATATTTAACAATTTAAAAACTCAGTTCTCAGCCCACAATTAGCCACATTTGAATAGGGCTGCGTTTCCTAAATGTACCTTAGCGCTAAGTGTGTCGTGAAATCGCTCTTGAAGTATACCTTGAGTTCCTGAGCTGTTTCCCGCCAAGTGTGTCGTGAACTGAAGGTTTTCAAGGAAGAGTTTCACGAGTGGTCCGGACCACTCGTGAAAGATGGGAGATAATATGGACATAATAAGAATGTTATCACTTCCTGCCTATTCCCATCATTATGGAAATAATTATATTAAAATGATATATATAAAAAAATAAGATACATTTATTTTTGTATTTTTTTATGTATGTTTATTTTTTTGTATGTAGTTTCGTGTGGTTAGTCTATA
>OMKN01016300.1:3972-21781 GCA_900302345.1 Melanonus zugmayeri
ATGATTAGGAGGATCATTTCTATGTAGGCCAATCATCTGCCGCCCACCGTGGTCATTAAAAACATGGCGCACGACAATAGATCAGCACTAATTGGATGCAGAATATGACCATGACGACCGCCTCCTTCCATCCATCACCCCAGTGTGTCTTTGGGGGGAACTTGAGGTGACCCTATTGTTTTTTTAATTTTTGCTGTGTTGTGCTGCCACTCTTTTTATGAGGACGTGGTTTTACAATTCAATTGGCCACGTATTCAACGGAACGGACAGAAATTAGTTTACCCTTCCTCTAACATCTCCCTATCAGCAGCAGTGCACCAGCTACACTAGCTTCTAGTTTATTTGATCATTGTCAATAAAGAATGTTTATAGAATTTAAACAAATTCAGAGTCAAAAGCATTTTTTTATCCTTGGGCAATTTTAGTGTCTGGGTTCGGCCCTTTCAGAACTGCTGCAAGTGTTATCTTTATTATTTCAAAAGATGCTCCTTTCCATTTATTACAGTGTGTCTGTTGATCAAACCTGGGATCTGCTCCTTCTAGACCTCCTTCTAGACCTCCTTCTAGCAGGTTTCCGGGCTTCCGGGCAGGCTTCCGGTGCAATCCACTTATTCTTATTATTGACAATATTGAAGGACACTTTGCTGGAATATGAACAGGGCTGTATTTCAATGGATGGAACTGGTACATCACATTATTATATACACTGTATAAGCTATATTTTTTAGGAATACGTTATCTGTTTTTGTCTCAATGTGTACAACCGTCTTTGCTGTACATATCAGCATATTCAATACAACCTTGTCTGTTGTCTTGACAAGTAATAATGTAATCAATGTAGCTAGTCCTCCATTATATTTATATTATATATTATATATTATATTTATATTATATATTATATTATATATATTTCTCAGAGGGAATACCCTCTAAAATAATTAAAAATGAAACACTAAGCCAACGTTAAAGGTTGGAGGTACCCGGTGAGGCAAGGAGCCAATAACGGTATAAAGTCATCAAATGTAAATGTTTTTGGAAAGGGTAACCATTGGGGTTGATCATTAATCCTTTATTTATCCTATACAGTCAATGGCTGCACACATGCGTCAGCTGCAAATCTGTCAGGAGACCTGGCCAGGCGTGGCCACACGGAGACGCGCTATCGACATGAAAGTAGCCGCAGGGCCTGGTCCATGAGCACCGTCACTGGGTCACAGGTGCACCACGTCCACCCATCAAAGGCCATTGACTGGCTGGTGCAGAGGTATGGGAATCCGATAGCAATGTATTGTGATAATGCGACCGCGACATGTGTTAAAAGCCTGACAGTCCTCCAGCAGAAACCAATAAAGGTTGAATCAAGGACGAACCAATACTTTCGGCATGGCAACACCGGTTCAAGGGTCAAGGAAAGTAAAAAATGCTCAAGGAATGGAATGACTTGAAACTAAACGTGTGTGAACTGGGATACACACAGGTGATTGGATTATCGACTGGGAACACTACAGGCTGGATATTACTTTGTGTTGATCCTTCACATGCAGCTAAAAGATGCAATTAAGAAACATTTAGTGTCAGCTCTTTATTACGTGTAATGAAATAGTTTTAGTGAGAGAAACTGGAACACTGCATTAAGGCCTGTACTGGAAACAACTCTGAATTTATTGAAATTCAATAAAGTCATGGAATCTATTAGCTAGTGTGAGTTCAGAGCATAGACTGTATACGGTATAAAGGTTCAGAGGCACATTCACACTTCCTCCTCAGCCAGTTCTATTTCTTATAGACAAGGCTCAGTGTCTCTCCAGATGCATGCAAAGCCGACGCCCTCCCACACCTAGGACAGTCTGACCACCTCTCATGATTGTTCCTACTCCCCAAGTACACACCACTCATCAAACCCCCACCATCTGGAAGTGCTTCAAGAGGCTGGTCCTGGCTCACCTCAACATCTGTCTACCACCCACACTGGACCCCCTCCACGTCGCCTACCGCCAGAACAGGAGTACGGAGGACGCCATCTCCACGGCGCTACACTCTGCCCTCTCCCACCTTGACAACAGTAACCTATGTGAGAATGCTGTAGACTTCAGTTCAACATTCAACCACATCTCCTCAACCCTCATCCTGAACACTGGCGTTCCACAGGGTTATGTGCTGAGCCCTGTCGCGTATTTCTAAAGAATCTCGAAGCAGGAGACGATAATATATTTAACCAAACTTTATTTAACTTAACACTGGTAGTTCTAAGGAGAAAAGGAGGGTTCTATGAAAATAAAAAAACGCGGGGCCCCGCGGCTCTAAGCCGACCTAAGCGGTCCTAGTGACGACAAAGAGGAGGAGCCATCTGTTTGTAGATCCCTTTAAACCAAAGGGGAGGAGTCTCTATGTTACTTCCCACTATGTTCCCCATTGGCCAAAGTGCACGAGAGGCCGCGTCATACCACGGTGTTTCAGATGTCCCCCGTTAAGAACTGCATTACCCAGAATTCTATGTGTGGTCACCGGACGTGACGATTATAATGTATCCCGTATGTGTGAGTCATTATTCGTATACGTATTCCTTCTATATTATCTTTTCATCCCGTATGTATTATGTGTATTATTAAGAAGGTAGATATGTGTGTGGATTTAAATCAGTAAACAGCATAATATAATTAAGAAAAATTATAATTATTCAACAGCCCTCTCCTCTATTCCCTCTTCACCTATGACTGCACACCTGTACATGGTTTTAATACCATTATCAAGTTTGAAGACGACACAACGGTGGGAAGAGGAGGTCCATCACCTAGCAGTGTGGTGCGCCAACAACAACCTGGCTCTCACCACCAAGAATACCAAGGAGCTCATTGTGGACTACAGGAAGACCAAAGGTGGTACACACACCCCTATCCATATCAATGGGACGGGATTTAGCGTGTGGCCAGCTTTAAGTTTCTGGGTGTCCACATCTCCGAGGATCTCTCTTTGATCCTCAACACCTCAACCCTTGTCAAGAAGGCTCACTCTTCTTCCTGAGGAGATTGAAGAAGGTCCATCTGTCTCTGTCTGTGAACTTCTACTGCTGCACCATCGAGAGCATCCTCACCAACTGCATCACAGTATGGTATGGCAACTGCTCTGTCTCGGACCGGAAAGCACCGCAGAGGGTGGTGAAAACTGGCCCAATGCATCACCGGCTCCTCACTTCCCACCATTGAGGCTGTACAGCACAAGCGATGCCTGCGGAGGACGTGCAGCATCGTCAGGGACAGCTCTCACCCCAGCCATGGACTGTTCGCCCTCCTCCCCTCTGGGAGGTGCTACAGGTCTCTCCGTTCCCAGACCAGCAGGTTTAGAAATAGCTTCTTCCCTGCAGCTGTCACCCTGCTGAACTCTGCTCCACATTAAATTAACTATGTGTTAAAAATGCAAGTAGCAACCAAGATGGAAAGGGTTGACAAGAATGAACAAGCAAAAGCAAGGAGAAGCTCAATTCCATTAAACCCAGAAGAATCAGCAGAAATAATTTAATTAATAAATGCTTCCATGCTCTGTGTGTCCTTGTATCTTTCAACTATTGCTGAATTAGCATTTAGCAAGATAATCCTTGAGGGCTCAGCCTGGTCAATGACCATGAGTGGACAATTGAGATTGCGCTGAGTAACCCGCAATTACAGATGTCTATGTGTCGCAGCAATGAGTCGCATGGTTTCATTTAATCAGCCATCAGATTTTCACAACTTCAAATGACAATAAAGACTAATAGTCAGTCGGGGATTTAAAGCTATAGCTGAGGATGGATACCAGCCTCTTCAAAATGACTTACAAAGCTACTGAGCTTATGGCTTTAAAAAGAGATGGCACGGCCATCTTGTTTTTGATATAAAGAAGGTGGAAAACAATGATGTGTGTAGCATGCAACAAGCTTCCTGAGGTTGTTGAGAATCCGGATTCAGATTCAGATCACTAACTGCTGGCGCTAGGGCTTTAACTAATTACCATTATTTTAGTTCTATCGATCATTCTATAGATTATTTTAAGTTTAATAATTGAGTCTATACATTGTTGTAACTGATGGAAAATTGCAATTTAAAACTGGTCAAAGCCTGCCATTTCTGAAGCTGCAAGCAGAAGCAAATGCATCAATACATTTTCTGCCAATTGACTCAACAATGTATTGACTCATTGTTTCAGCACTAGCTGGCACTGCTTCGGCAGTGGTACCTCTTGATGTGATGTAAAGTGATGTTGTTGTTGTTTATTTGTCATCAGGATCAAGTTCACATTCAATGCTAGCCACAACGGATCAGACAAAGGATCTCCTGTGCCGCTACCTGCTTCACCTCAAGTGTGATTCACAAGGACCAAAGGTTTGAAGGGCACTCCATACATTGGCGGTTTCCAAGGGGCTTCAAATGGCTCTCCATGCAAACTTTACTTTCCACACACACAGGTGAGCAATTCCCTTTGAAAGACACATTTGTCCTTCAAACCCTAATGCGACATGCCAAAGGCACTATTGAATTGCAGTCCAACGTGTTTTAGCACTCTTCACAAAACATCAATTTTTTTTGCTCTCAGAGATATAATGTACCTCGTTGGAAGTCCTAATTGGCAGTCACTGTGCCAACCATCCTTTGAGGGAGCGTCGCTATAGGGGCGGTAGTGGGGGGAGAAGGATAGGAGCGTTCAAAACCAGCTTTGAAGTCTTGTGAAGTGAATTCTCTGCCATGGCAGCAAAAACAGCAATGTCCAGATGGGCTGGTAATTGAAAAGGAGTGGTGGAAGATGGAGGTACTGGCATTACATGGAGAATAAATTGTAGTACGGGTCCATGGGAGTGGGTTTTCATTAGGAGCCCAGGCCCCCTGTAGAAACGAACAAGGGGGCCAGTAGCATCCCCCCAAAGACCTCCCATGGTTTGCCGTCCTCAATACCCCTCCACTATTCAACGTGGACCTTCATGTCTTTGTAGTGGGGCACGAGCACTTGAGCTCCATGAAGGGGAGTGATTTCATGTGCTTTCCCTTTCCTATCTTCTTCTCCCAATAAACTCTTAAGCCTTAAATTGTGTCATTTTGGATCAAATCATCTCAGCTGCGTCCAACAATAGTGTTTTGTCTCGGTCCTTCCTTTCAGTCACACTCACATGCTATAGCCACAACAGAACTGACAGAGTAAATAAGAAGATCCAGTTGCTTAACACTTTCAACACCTTTTTTTGTGTTTTTGGAAGAAATGTAATTTACGAGTTAATTTAATACCATCAAGTCTGTATCTAGTGTTTAATGTTGGCTTTGGATTTTATCAATGAATGCCTTTTTGGTAGAACTATTCACCGATATAAAAGATCCCAAATTGATGAAAAAATAAATATAAATGTGGTGGAAAATACATGTATGAATAACTTGCATTTGAAAACAACACCATGGGTTGTTTTCTTCTTGTCCTGTCAAAAGCACGTACAGTACATGATGCATGTACGTGCTATTCCATGATGTTGCAAACATAATCAGAGTTGTTATTGTTATAATTATTAGTGTCAGTGTTAATATTGCATTTCTGCTTAGACTTTCAAATCTATGATAAAATGTTCGGTTAACATGACGTACTGATGAGCGTCTGACAAACCCAAACAGATTTTTGTGACCCTCAGCCTACTGATAAAGAGCCAACTTACTAAGAACATTTTGGTTTTAACCCTGGCTCGGGCCCATAAATGCAGCCAATGGGAGGGGCCCATGCCAGGCTCAAACAGAACGTAAACGGGCTCGGGTAGGACAATAGTGGTTGTGACAATAGTTCACTTTTCCCAATCCATGAACATAAATGTGTGAACTAAAATGACAAAATGTCCGTCACGTTGATTGCTCTGTGCATTCCAAATGACCAGCTTGTTCCCATCTGAACAATCACAGCATGTGTATCACATGCCTTCTGTGCACTCAAGTCTGCAACTGAATGCACAACTCCTTGTTTAAACTGACGAGAACATTCACAGGGCGTGGGGGTCGGGGGATGAAGGAGTGTGCATGTGGTGCCTGGGTATTATGTAATTATGTGATGGAAAATGTAAAAGTATGTAAATTCAAGGATAAGGGACTTGTCCTATAACAGTGTTGACTTTTCAGAGCAGGAAAAGAATAATAGGAGGATCTGTGGGTGGGTCATCAGCGTGTTGACCCATCACAATACAGGATTCACATCGTCGCTGGGCAAACAAAGCAAGCTTAATAATAATCTCCATTATAAAACACTGTTCCCCCCCGATAACAAAAAGCCCTCTTATTCCTCTGCAGTCTGAATCCCTTGAACTACTACCTACCCCACCTTCCCCCTCTACCTCTAACAGTCGCAGGTATGAAAGCCCAACAGCAACACGGAGAGCTGTTCAGATCGGATTAGGCCTTGAGTCTTCAAAGCCTACAAAGTCTCTCCGAGTCTTAGTATTACTGTTTTTTTTGTTTTTCTTCCCACCAATAGCTTATTTTCAAAGCCCCCCCATCATCTCTTTCTTTCTGCCTCTCATCCTGTGAGGTAAAAAATAATAATTTCTAATATCCAACTTTTACTTGAGGTTCTCTGACAAGTGTGTGTGTTTACAGTAGTATTGGGGGGAGGGGGAGCTGTGGAGAGAGAGGCGGTGCTGAAAGCTGGTCTAAGAACGGGTGGATCTTTAATGCAGTAACGTGGCCCCAGGCAAGGCCAGGGGACCCTCGAACAAAGTGTATCGAATGGCTCCACTCTGCATTCACAACTCCCTTTCTGTTTCATGTGGGCGTTCTTCTAAATCTTTCTCTCTCTCTCTCTCCAAATCAAGGTTTGATCAAAACCGTCTTCTTAAACTGTCACTGTGCTGCCAGTACTATCTATTATCTTCTACTTAGAGAGTCTTCTTCTCTCCTGACGCCATTAACAGTACAATGATGCTGACATTATCACGTAAACACCCTTCTGTTGTATGGTCAAATTATGGCTTTTCTGTTTTTCTAAAATTTTCAGGGGTTGTTTTTTCCCTTCTCTGAATAATTAACTGAGTACTCCCTCACACACTTTGGTTTACGCAGACACTTACTGGCATGTCATGTGACTTGTCATGCATGGAGAATAGAGTGCGCTGCCACTGCCAAGCAATTAATATCAATTACAGGAGACGTGTGTGAATGTGACATCGCCCCACAACCGTAGCACCGCTTCATCCGGTTGATAACGAAGAAATAAATAAATTCAAATTCAACATTCAAATAAAAAGAAATAAAAACCCATAAAACCCCATGGCCTTCAGAGCGAATACAACCCGCAATGCCGTTATCAAGTCCAGCTCGGCGTATTCACACTCCACTACAGGTTTCTAAAAGCAGAATTTGGCAGCCGTCTCAAAAGCCACTACAGCCTGTACCCAAATGCCATCGCCTTTTCCTTGACTTATAATTGCAATAGTGGACTCTTTTTTTCCCTTGTGTTTGCAAGGGCAGAGAGAGAGAGAGGGTGGTGAATGGTCTTTAGATTCGTGGCTAGCCTGTGATGACAGCAGGCCAGGAGAGCGAGTGCTCCGAGCACACAGCTCTGTGTAATCAATAGCACCGGTCGCTTGGAACAGAAGAGGCTGTTGATCTGTTGACTGAAGCACCATTTACACATATTTTCACTTTCCCCCGTCGCAGATTTCAAGAGAAGGAAACAAGCTGGGAGGAAATGAAAGACACAAAAAAATGACAAAGAAATAGGGAAAAATAAGACAGATATGGCAGCCCACAGAAAGTGCGTGAAGTGTAATCCGAGGGATACTCCATCTAGATTGAAGGTGCGTTGCGGGGTGGTGGATGGGGGTGATCACCCTCATCAGGACAAGGTCACCTCTGAGTTGGTTACCTCTGTAAATAAAGCCTGTCAGCTGGAACAACGGAGGGATGCTTTCAATTAAATGCGCGCTGGAGCCGTGGAGCGCACCAGACCTCCAGGACCCACGGAGCAGAAACTACTGTAGCATCATCGCTTTTCACGTCATAAAGCGGTTGTGGCTCAGTGTTGCCCTGATGGGCGTAAGGATTATTTCATTCAAATATTTGGACACACTGAAGTTAAAACTGCCTGGATATGTTTATGTATAGTCAATGTCAGCAATAGTGTTCTGTGAATTTGTTCAATGAACTCAGTGGCAATCTCATAAGCCCCATGGGAAAGAAGGTTATATGATATTCTACATTCAAACAGTTTTATATGATATTTGTTTAATGTTAATACTTGAGTAGCAGAAATAGAGGAAAATGGAGCAAACAGGAAATGGTATTTTGATGATTGAAGGGCTACAAGAATGCTTGAACTCTGATTTTGGTGAGAAAAGTTGAGGAAACCATTTAAATGCCAAAGCAACTCCAATAACCACATGTGTGTGCGTGTGTGTGTGTGTGTGTGTGTGTGTGTGTGTGCATGCGCACGTGTGTGTCTGTGTGTGTGCTCTACACAGATGGGATCTGGGTCTGATGTGATGGATTGACCTTTGTTCTAAAAGAGGCAGCTATCACTCTGGCCAACAGTCAGTCAATCTGTGACCTTCAAAACCTGTCTCTTAGTTCACCACAGCTCTACTGCTGGGGATGTTAGAACTGACCAAAATGTTCTCTAATTTTATCTTTAAGTTAGAGAACCTTTTCTGTCAGTTTTAGTTGAATATTGCAGGATATCAAACTAGAACTGACAAAATGTGTAATGTGTTTTTTCCTCATAAATAAAAATGTCACAATGTTTCTTTATATATGATCCCAGGCAAAACAAATATACTTATACTGTATACTTATACTTATACTGTATACTTAAGTGTAATAAAAATTAGGGGTGTAACGGATCGCAGTTGATCCGTGATCCGTACGGATCGCCCACCACGGTTCGGCACCATGTGAACCGCTGATTGCACAATGTTGTCATCATAGTGAATAGGGGTAATTCACTATGTAACTGTAATGATCTGATGGAAGTCATTCACTATGTAACTGTAATGATCTGATGGAAGTCATTCACTATGTAACTGTAATGATCTGATGGAAGTCATTCACTATGTAACTGTAATGATCTGATGGAAGTCATAGTTCCAGCAGAGGCTACTGTCAGCGTGACTGTGTCATCCAGTCAGCTCTCTGTGCCAGAGGCTCCGGCAGCTCCTCCATGCACAAGCAGAGGGCAACAGGCTTTTTACTGCCTCTGTCCAATCTGAGTTTTAATATGGCATTTAATATTTGGACATTTTTATCTGGACTTACTTCTCGTCTGGGCCAAGCAAATTCCAATGGCGCTTTCAAACGTAAATGTCGCTAGCCACAAGGTACCAGCACAGAGGCTATAGTTAGGGTTACAACTGATCTGATCACAGATAGCCATTCCGCAAGAAAGATTCCCCAAGCCAGCAAAGAAATATAAAGCAACTAGGCTATTTTAATATGAATATGAAGAAATATAAAGCAACTAGGCTATTTTAATATGAATATGAAGAAATATAAAGCAACTAGGCTATTTTAATATGAATATGAAGCGTTGAAGCGTCCATGACTCAAAATACGATCCGAACCGTGAGTTTTGTGATCTGTTGCACCCCTAATAAAAATATACTTTAAGTATTCTAAATGTCCCAAAGCATACATTTACTTTTTGTATTTAATTTAAAGTATATTAAAGATATACTTATATAAAGTATACTTCAAAATAGTTAAGTTGAACTTAAGTGTATTAAAAGCTCTGCTTTTAGTGGTATTTACATATACTTACAATAAAGTACACTTTTCAAGTGTATTGTAAGCAGTATTTGAGTGTACTTTAGAAAAGTGTACTATTTTCAGATCATAGATAGCATTAGTGGGACTTACTGAAGTGTACTTTAATTCTACTTCATTAAAATTGCATTTAAGTATACTTACACATACTTTTCATAATTAACTAAGAGTACACTTTAAAAAAGTATACTTCAAGTATAGTATTTTTTCGCCTGGGATAATATATGTATGTGTAGGGGTGCATGGGTGAAATAGATAGAGATTATATAGGTCTATCTATTTAATGATAAAATATGATTAAAGCTAAAATATATATAGATTATTACAAAAGCATATTACACATTTGGTCAGATCTAGTTTGAAATTGCAGAATATAGATATTTATTTTTAAGTTATGAGAACATTTTCAGAAAGAGCTCCATTATTATTATTATTGACAACGGAGTGCCTCGTGATTTATTTGTCATTATCTTGATCTGGGATCCTGTGGATTTCAAGACACCAGTGGATTGTCAGATGGTCTAATTAAAGTGATTTCATGGCTGCCACACTTTTAATCTGAAATGCTCCACTGTGCTCACGCAAACGCTCAAAATTAAACACATATCCCTTAAAATTAGCTTAATTTGATTCCTCCCCCCCACAAGTTTGAGCACCTCGCCTTAGGTAAACTGAGGCGCCACCCTCTACTAGAGCCAAACCTCGCCATTTATTCTCTGTAATCACATTTGCTTAAAACCTAATTGGCAGGCGATGTTGCATGTTGGGAGAGTGGTGGTGGTTGTGGGGGCAACAAAGAAGCTAAAACACACATAATCAGAAGATTACATTAGCTAGGCCAAGGAATGATAAATTATTAAATGAAAAGGCTGATAAAATATTAAATAAAGACCAACAGAAAACAATTATTTTAGGTAAAACTGTTTTTTGAATTGCAGTTCTTACCCCCTTACTGGGGCAGGAAAATATAGTGACTAGGGTGTTTGACTCCCAGCCAAAAGGTACTGGGTTCAATGTCCACAGCCTACCTTTAGGCATCCTTGAGCAAGATGCCTAACCCCCACCTGCTCCTTAATGACACATATCTGAATTCACTGTCATTTTGGATAAAAGCCTCATCTAAATGACTAAATAACTGCCACAAGCTCTCTGTAGAAGCGGCACCAGTGAACCAATACACTTTGGGCTTCTTTTCATCCCATTGCAATTAGAGGGGAGTGTGTGAGTTAACCTGCATGCATATTCATAGGTGATGAAATACGAGCCAGAGCCATGACTGGAAGCAGCTCTTGGCACAGAGCTGAAAGGTAAGGGAAAATGAGTTAAATGAGAAAGAAAGAAAGGAAGGTATAGAATGAAACAATGAGGGATAGAATGATATCAAGTTTTATTAGTCATATGCACAATAACAACAGTGGAAGTCATTAAATGGTATATGGACTGCATTTATATAGCGCTTTTCAGACCTGCAGCCCCAACGTGCTTTATAATTATTGCCTCACATTCACCCATTGATTCACACATTCATACACCGACGGCGGTGTCAACCATGCAAGACAATAGCCAGCTTGTCAGGAGCTAAGAGGAGCCGGGAATCGAACTGGCAACCAGTTTATCTGGCAAAATATGACTCCACATTCTAGTTATTACGTTTTTTTAATGAACTAAACCCATTTGTCCTTAATTACTCTTCATACACTTTTCACGTTACATGTTAACACATGACACAGTTTGTATGAACCGGACGTCATCAGTAGTGAAAACTTTTACGACCCTTTTATCTGATTGGCTAATAGACCATCATGTGACATTGACAAGCGCCACTGCTGGGTGCTTTCACACCTGAGGTGTTTGGTTCGTTTTAAATCGAACCCTGGAGCGACTGATAGTCCAGTTCGTTTGGTTTGGGTGTGAATGCTCATCCGAACACCGGTGCGGACCAAACAGCCCAACTCTGGTCTCTTCCAAGTGAACTCTGGTTCGGTTCGCTTTAGGTGAAAATGTTACTTGACCAAACTATAGGAAGCGAACTGGAATAATAAATATTCAGCCAGGTATACGTGAACTTAGATTAAAATGAGTCACGGTCAGACGTGGTGGTTAATCTATCAAATCCTACACGGGTTGGCAGTGGCACCACCTCGACTTCACGACTTCATTAGGCAGAGATTCCATCATTGGAACAACTAGGACCATGGAGAAAGGGGATCGTATGCCCTTTAAGTGCTTCTTTTAGCCAAAACTCCCTGTCTTTTAAAGGTATTTCATTATGGAATAACTTACCATTCTCTGTTTGAGAATGTTCTAGTTTTATTTCTTTTAAAAGCCATCTGAAGATGTGGCCAAGAACAAATCAGACGTGTGAGCACATTTAAATTACAACATTTACTAATCATAGTGTATTGTGTTATATAATGTAATGTAATGTACAATATAATGAGGGGTTATAATGTCTATTGTACGAACTGCTGTGTATTTGTACTGTTATTATATAGCAATGTAGTTCTTTCTTGACCTGCCTAGGGACTACGGATGTAAATGAGCAGTAATGCTATAATCCGGCATGTTTACATGTGTATTACATGTGTATTACATGTGTATTCTGTGATACCACTGTCCATTAATATGCACTGTCCCTATTTCAAATAAATAATAATAATAATAATCAGGAGGTGCGATCACACTCAACAAGGCGTCTCGTCAGGCGCTCATACTGTTGGTTTTCTTCTATTATCTGTAATTTGTAGGAACACCAAAGCAAAATGAAAAAACCCAAGACCACACAAAGTTATTATTTTCCGCAACAAGGAAGCGTTCAGCGGCGTGACGTGCGCTGACATGGTTTGGTTCACTTGACAAAGTCCTGTGTGAACAACTTCACCACCGAACCGGAGCAAATCTTCCGAATTCAGGTGTGAAAACGACCTTAAGGCGCATGGCGCCAGACAGAGGAGTTCAGCGGTTTGGGAACCGCAGGGCGGACATTTCAATGGGCAGCTCGGGCACCGGAATGAGGCAGCGAAATCTGCATTGCAATTGGGTCCGGTAGGTAATTAGGTAGGTAGGTAGGTACGGGTCCGGTAGGTACGCGTCGTAAAAGAACCGTGCCATAATGGTACCGGGTTTGGGTACCCAACCCTATGAGCCACTGACGCTCATTGTCATTAAAAACCATGCAATGCTTGTATTCCAGGAACTGTGCAACATCCATAACAGTCTAAATCAAATATACATTCATATGATGAATACAACGATCCAACAAGACGAGCAGATAAAGAGACATTGTCAGAACCAGACAGATAGATTAAGCATAGAAAATTATGCTTCATCCATCTTTAATTGATCTTGGAAAAGATACAGATGGAGGACAAAATAACAGACAGAGCAGGGGAAGGGGAGACAGAGTGATACAGGGGGAGATAGAAAGGGAATATTTAGGGATGCTTGAAGGCAGCTCCATTACAAGAGACACAGCAGCGTGATTGGTTTCACCCATCTCTCTCCCACTGTCTCTTCCTCTCTCTCCCACTGTCTCTTCCTCTCTCTCCCTCTGTCTCTTCCTCTCTCTCCAGCCAAGGTCTGTCCTAATGACACAAGAGCACCGCTGATCAGCAGCGGGCCTTTGATATCATCCACCGGAGCCTTTTACAGCGGCTTGATGTTAATTGTGGCTAATAAATCTACCTTTACCTCCCCATCTCTGTCCAATACATCCCACTCTGTAGGCCCTGCTCATTGGCCCTAGTGGCAGCTGAATCACTGCCACAGTGTGTGATAGTACATGCATGCATGTGCACACACACACACACACACACGCCACAAGGTAATTTGTACACACACAGTGTCTGAACACTATGGTCATTTTTTCACACAAGTACATAGATACGTACATGTGCGCGCACACACACACACACACACACATTTGTACACACACACACACACACACACACTTGTACACACACCCTACACACCACATCCTGCGGCAGAGCCATATCCATTACAGAGCTGTGAGTTTCTGCAGCACTGTTTAAGTGATTGGCCTTTCATTCCTCTGCAGCCGCCGATACTTTCCCAGAAACTTCAACACAGTTTAAACTCAACTCTGCTCCACGACTCTGCCCAGCACTGGAGTTAGCCATTGAAAATGTGTGTCCTCTCTTCTTCTGCCCGTCTTGTTCTGTGGCCTCCTGCCTAATCCTGAATACCCAAGGCCTGTGAGAGAGGCATAGAGAGAGAGAGAGAGACAGAGAGAGAGACTACAGTGAGAGAGAGACACTAGCGAGAAGTCCAAAGCACTCTTTTCAGTCCGTCCGTCTGTCTGCTCTGCAAATAGCACTTAGCAGATTCTCTCTCCCAACTCTTTAATCACCCACCAGAGCCCACATAAAGGCTTTTACAGGGGTGATTATGGAGGCCAGTGAGCAAAATAGCTCCAGGGATGGATGATAAGGTCCCACGCGGATATGCAGTCCCCCATTACCGCAACAGGGGGCCGCAGGCCATTACAGCGGAGGTTCACTTTTTTACCTTACTCTGTATAAAAACATACATGCATTACATTCTGTTTGGTTGATGTATTTATTGGGCTCAATAGGGGAATTTGGCTTGAGACGGATGGGCAGACAGACAGACATACAGAGGATATTGAATCACTAATAAAAGATAACCAGCTACATAACAGAGAACAGAAACATGTACAATAATAACACCACAGTCAACTTTATCCACTATAGCTCTATAGCACTATAGCTATACCTCTATGGCTGAAGCCCTCCTGGCCCTTTAGTTTAGTACCCTCTAAACCCAACCTACCCCAGTGGGCGTTGCTACAATCTGCTAAGCAATAAAGACAAATAGAAATGGATGTTGTTTTACATTTTAGCCGTTGTTTCCGCATGCTGTTGTCTCAGCATTTCCCCCAGCTCATCAGATTATAGCAGAGAACGCGCTCATTGCCATTCATAGCTCACAATAAATACAATTTAATAAGAATAAAAAAAGATGGCCGGCTTCAGGATATCGTTTTACAGTTGCAATAACCAAACCACATAACCATCAATATATTTATATTGGGTGGGCAAACTTGCAACGCACAGGGTTGCGGGCTGTCAAGAACAATCTATTAAATCTAATATTTCTTCTAAAGTCAAAACTGTATTAAAAGAAAGGCGGAAAAGAGAAGAGGGAAGATCCATAAAACCCTGAAATGATGGCGATGGAAGAAAAAATGTTTGTTTGTGTATGTGCATGTGTACCTGAGTGCATGTGTGTACATGTTCTGCATGCGTGCATGTGCTTGTGTGTGTGTGTGTGTGTAGACTCAGGTAGATCTCTTTCAACCCCACTGTGAAGATAGCTATATGAAGCGCTGCAATGTGTTTATGGGGAGGAGGGCAGTGGGGCGCCTGCTAACCTCAGGCAGTGTCTGACAGCACAGACTGCCCACCGCCAGGCCTCCCCATCAGAGGAGGACCATGACTGTGAACACACTCCAGAGGTAAGCAATGGAGACAGTGATGCCTCCAAAAACTATGCCAAAAAACTGAAGAATCTTGCATTCCTACAGTAAAGAAGTAGGTCCTCCATTGTCTTGCATTCCTACAGTAAAGAAGTAGGTCCTCCATTGTCTTGATAGCAGAGACAATGGATTACATTGTATAAACCATTGTGAAATGGGTTTAAATACCTTCATACAATGTATTCATACAATGTGATCTAAACTCATTGAATGTTTTATTCTGTTATGTTGTTTATGTCTTATGTGTTATGTGTGGACCCAAGGAAGACTAGCTGACTAGTGTTTTCAGCTAATGGGGATTCTTTAATGAATTAAATATGATTATAAATGTGTCCATTGTTTGCTGATGACACCACCATAGTAGGACTGATAACTGGTTCTACATCTGGTGGAGTGGTGCTCCCACAATAACCTGGACCTCAACACTACAAAGACAAAGGAGATGATAATAGACTTCAGGAAATCCAGGCGCATTGAACACTCTGCATACGGGAGGGAGGAGGTAGAGAGGGTGGAGTGTCTGGGAGTCCACATCTCGGCCAACCTCACCTGGTCTACAAACATCTCTCACCAGGTGGGGAAGGCCCAGCAGAGACTTTACTTCCTCAGGAAGTTGAAACAGGCCCACCTCCAACAACAACTGCTGATAAAGTTCTACAGAGCCACCATCAAGAGCCTCCTGACCTATTGCTGCACTGTGTGGTTCAGCAGCTGCACAGCGGAGGACCGGAGAGACCTGCAGCGGGTGGTGAAGGTGGCTGAGCGGGTCATGGGAACCACACTGACATCCCTCAGTGACATACAGTATACTCTGGCCGTCTGCGCAAGAAGGCCTGCAGTATCATAAAGGCTGCAGTATCATCCCACCCTGGACACTGTCTGTTTTCCCCCCTCCCTTCTAAAAGAAGGTACAGCACATTCAAATGCAAGACAGAAAGACTAAAAAACTGCTTCTTCCAATGACAATAAAGATCTAATCTAATCTAGGCTGCGTTTCCTGAATGTACCCCAGAAAGTAACACTCGCACCGGCGACGTGTGCGCGTCATCTCCGCGCGACATCTCCACCTCAAGTGACAAGAGTGAAACACTCTTGAAGTGGAAGGTCTACGTTGAAGTGGAAGGTCTACCTTGAAAAGTGTCTCTTGAAAACCTTGGTGAAAACTCAAGGTATGCCGGTAAACGCAGCCCTAATCTATTAGAATGTGTTTTAAAACAATGTTTTCCTATGTGTGGTAACAAGAAAGACAGTGCACAGGGCTCATTCAGTGCTTTGCCAAAAGGCACTTCAGTAGGTCAGATGCTTGTCCACAAAGGGCTCTGAGCTCCTTGCATCACTACATAACCCGAACATTGAAGGTATTTCAATACTGATGCCTTCAAGGTACGTGACGACCAAGGTCATTACAGTTGTGTGTTGCACCATAGAGTTTAGCCCCACAGACTTGACTACACTTTTTGACTACACGTCTACAACAAAAAATGATTTAGAATTCATTTCAAAGCCAGTGTGGGTTTTATGAGCATAGTGATTAAGCATGCTAGCGCTGAAAACATAAAAACTAAAATGATTTCATTTAATCTTGATTGTTTGTGAACACTATGTCTATAGCGAATATGCAAAGCATTTCTCATAGTCTGTTCATTTGGCTAAATGCTGTTTGTAGGTATTGAACATGAGGGTGACACCGATCAATGTTTATGGATGGGGATAAAAACAACTTATTTAGCCCCAAATGAACAATAAATTACTGTAATTAAAAGAGCAGCAATTGACTTGGTTAATGTGATTGACAGCTCCTCATTAAAAGCCACTTACGACCAAAAGGTTTCATTTGTCCTGGAAAGGCTCTGTTTCTGCACATGGCTGCTCTTTCATTCAGTAAGTGGGCAGCGGGCAGTAATTCATTGACACGAGATGCGTGACACCGACCGCACGATAGCGGCTTCTGACAAACTGCACCGCAACCTCTTTACCTCCGCTCTGTAATTACGGCCCTGGACACGGACCACGTTCACTTAACCAAATTAAAAGACGACAGAGACGAATCGTGCCCCATTTGTCGGACATGTTGTCGGAGGAGGAGGGGTCGAAACGGGGAAAGAAAACTAATATTTGTGGCACAATGTTGGCATAATTATGCGGCACGAGATCAACTAAGGCAAAGGAAAGGTTTTGGTTGTTTTGTCTAATATTGCTCACAGCAAGCTTGTAGAAGGACCTAATCCTTCTCACACAGAGACAGTCAGCAGCAGCAGAATGAACCAGTACGCTGGGTCTGTCTGCTCCAAGGGTTGGATTACAGAGAAAAAATAGAAGAAAAGGGAGATTATTGCATCCAGCAGTGGAAACAAGCAGGAGAATAAAGACAGAACAATGTGTCTGAATGTTGCGTGATAGCACAATCCCCTGGCTATTTATTCTCAGACTGACCCACAGTTTCAATCCCATAATAACCAAGATTCTCTATCGCTGTCTTTGTCTGCATGCTTGGACTTGGCAGTTTAATTTCATCAGAGCTTCTGGATTAGTTATTTGTTCC